>SEYY01012968.1:12500-20000 GCA_009176605.1 Armadillidium nasatum
TATATATATATATATATATATATATATATATATATATATATATATATATATATATATTATATATATATATATATATATATATATATATATATATATATATATATATATATATATATATATATATATATATATATATATATATATATATATATATATATATATATATATATATATATATATATATATATATATATATATATATATATATTATATATATATATATATATATATATATATATATATATATATATATATATATATATATATATATATATAATATATATATATATATATATATATATATATATATATATATATATATATATATATATATATATATATATATATATATATGTGTGTATGTATAGCGTGCGTGTGCGTTTGTGTGTGTGTGTGTGTTTATTAAAGTTTTTTTTATTTTTTTATCTACTATTAGATTTGTTAGAAAGCTTATTCCATATTCCTCAAAATTAGCAAAAGAAATATTAGATACCGTATATGATACTTGAATAATTAAAAGGAATAAAACTTAACTTAATTAGGAAAAGGAGAAAACATATTCTACAATGAGCGAGTCTTGATACCTCGAACTATTTAAGTAGTTAGAGTGTTTTAATTTGAGATTTGACATGGTTCATTGCACATAGTATATATTTTTGTATAGTCTTAGATTATTGTTTAGAATAGTTAAACACTAATACAAAAGAATCAGTGTCAAGGATTTAAAATATTTCCAACCGCTTTGCTGATGGAAATTAAGCCTGTGAATCAACCTAGATAAGGTGAACAATAAGTTAAATATAGATATTTTTTTCAGAGCTGGGGTTGTCGATCTGTTTAACATGTGCTTTATCACTGGCATCAGAGCTTAAAGACCAAAAAGATGGGTGGTTTTAGCTAGAGATAGTTGATTGAGGATATTCGCCGAACTAGTAAGTTTTTTGGAACAAATTTTTTAATTGCCTAATCTAATAATCAAAGAGCAATAATCACCGGCTATCAGGGAGGAATTTAATGAATAAGAAAATAATCTGGGAGGATCTGGGAATTATTAAAAGAGAAAAAGAAAACAGAAAAAGTTAATTAAATTTGAAACTTGATTCTAAATTCAAGATGGCAATAAGCAGCAAAATAAGAGGCTTTAATAAATGATAAATATATTTTATAGGAAAAGAAAAAAAGAATGGAAAGATCGGGTAAGGTAGTGGGAATTGATGTAAGAAGATAATCTTCAACCATGGTAATGATCAAAAAGAGAGAGCTCGTGTTCATATAATACTTATAGTAATAATAATGAAATAACAATAATAAGGATAAAAATAATAAAATTATCATTATTACAGTTATTATAATAATAATAATGATAGAAATAATAATATTAGTAATAATAATTACTGGAATAATAATACATAATTATAATGATAATAATAATGATAATGATACTTATTATTATTGCTATTATTAGTACTATTATTATTATTATTATTATATTATTATTATTATTATTATTATTATTATTATTATTATTATTATTATTATTATTATTATTATTATTATTATTATTATTATTATTATTATTATTACAACCAACTTTCGTTTTGAAGTTTTTCTTTACTTTTATGAAAAAAAATAAGACAAAAACATAGGGAAACAAAAGAGAATGATAAATACTGAGTGGAAAAACAAAATCTTTTTTCCTTTTTTCTTTTTATTTTATATATATGTTTTTATTTTTTGCCGAGATTGCAAAACAAAACTGCTCTTACAAAGGAACATTAATTGTAGGAAAAAAATATGCTATAACTAGATAAGAAAAAAAGTGTATATTATTAATATTATTATTATTATTATTATTATTATTATTATTATTATTATTATTATTATTATTATTATTATTATTATTATTATTTAATTATTCTTCTACCTGATATAGTAAAGTTAATAGATTTTGTTATAGTTCTTGTCATTATTATTAATACTGCTTCTACTAGTATTATTATTATTATCATTATTATTATTATTAGTATGGTAGTTTTTATTATTACTATTATTGTTATTATAATAACTATTGATATTATTACTACTTTACTAGCTTTGTTATTATTATGATTATTATTATTATTATTATTATTATTATTATTATTATTATTATTATTATTATTATTATTATTATTATTATTCATATAGTAAAGTTATAGATTATTATTATTATTATTATTATTATTATTATTATTATTATTATTATTATCATTATTATTATTATTACCATTGTTATTAGATTTGTTGTTATTATTGTTTAAAATTCAGAAGTAAATTTACACAATTATGAAATACTACAAATCAATTTTTCCCATCTGACACTTCGTTAACAAATGGAACAATTCTGTTATTTATTATTATTATGTTATTTATTATTATTGCTATTTATTATTATCGTTGTTTGAAAAGATTTCAGACAGGAGTCTTTTAGTAATTTGGTGAGTGATAATTACAGAGCTGTAGATATTCTGATATCAAGTTCGCATCGCTTTATATTCAATCCTTCGAAGGTTGAAAGTAATTATATTTTACAAGAATTCCTTTTTCTGCAAATTCTTCAGTCTTATGTTCCTTCCAATGTTTCGCTTGCAAAAATTAATCATCTTCAGCTAGCTATGAATTTATTGTGCTGAAACTTCAGTAGAACAAAAATGGAAAACAGAGAGGGATTATTATGAAGTAGATTAAGGTAGAATATATTATGAAACAAAATTCAAGGAGATAAAATAACGAAGATAATGAGAGAAAAATTAATTATAGAATTGAAAATACAACAAATTTTTTATTGAAAGCAAAATAAGATGAAATAATAATTTAGTTTTAATAAGAATATATCGTTATTAAAATATAATTTGAGCGAATAGTTCAGCATTAGAGGAAGGCAATACGGCAGTTGTACTGTCAGAAGATGCTAGAAGAGGGAAAAGAGGAAGAAGAAAAAATTAATATATATATATATATATATATATATATATATATATATATATATATATATATATATATATATATATATATATATATATATATATATATATATATATATATATATATATATATATATATATATATATATATATATATATATATATATATATATATATATATATATATATATATATATATATATATATATATATATATATATATATATATATATATATATATATATATATATATATATATATATATATATATATATATATATATATATATATATATATATATATATATATATATATATATTAGTGATGGATCGGATGTCATATTTTCCAATTTGCGGATGCGGATGCGGATGCGGATGTTGAATTTTGGAGAAGTGCGGATGCGGATGCGGATGCGGATGTTGAATTTTCGAAAGTGCGGATGCGGATGCGGATGCGGATGTTGAATTTTCGAAAGTGCGGATGCGGATGTGGATGCGGATGTTAATTTTGATGAGGATGCGGATGCGGATGCGGATGTTAATTTTGATGAGGATGCGGATGCGGATGCGGATGCGGATGTTAATTATATATATATATATATATATATATATATATATATAATATATATATATATATATATATATATATATATATATATATATATATATATATATATATATATATATATATATATATATATATATATATATATATATATTTCACTATCACCTTTCCCACTTTCGTGAGGTGGTGCCCGCCATAATTCCCTTACAAACATAACTATTCTTACCTTTCAAAGCTGTCACCACCTCCCTCCATCTCTGTCTCCACAAATCTTCTACCCTCGTCTAAACTCAAATTCCTTCCATCAAAATCGCTCTTACTCCATCCATCCATTTCCACTTCGGCCTTCCCCTCACCCTACCCTTCCCCTATCTACATCGGATCTACGTACCTTGTCAACCATTCTGTTCTCTTTCATTCTTCACATATGTCCAAACCATTTTAGCACATCCTCCTCCTCTCTATCAATTACACCCTTCTTCCATTTACACATCTCCCTTATTCTTTCATTTCTAATCCTATCAATCCTTCTCAATTTATATATCGCTCTCAAATCTTTCATCTCAAAGACATTGAAACTCTTTTCTCGACCGAGCACTTATCGTCTATGTTTCACATACATACAATACAGAAGGTGAACACATACATTCAAACATTCTTATCTTTATTTCTTTCGAAATTTTTCCTTTCTTCCATACTTTTCTTAGGCCCCCCAATACTTTCATTCCTTCTACCACTCTGTTCTTTATTCCTTTTTCCGTCCCACCCTTACCTTCCACCCAACATTACTAGATATTTGAATTCATTCACCTCCTCAAGTTTCCATTCTCACACTTCTACAAACTAATTCATCCCTCCACATTTCCTCATCCCCACCTCCAATCCTCATAACTTTATTCTTCACTGGATTGAATTTCAATCTCGTGTTTCCACATTTTCCTTCAAACTCTCTCACAAGTATTCTCATCTTTTCTCCATATTCTGCAACCAACACATGCCGCATCATCTGCAAAAAGTAAAACATTCACTTCACATTCACCCTCCATATTTCTCAACGTAATACTCTTCCCTTCTCTCTCCATTTTTCTAAGTAAACCATTTATCAGTAGATTAAATAACATGGAGATATTACAAACCCCTGTCTCAATCCCACTCCTATGCTAAACCAACCCGATAGTTCTCTCTTCACCCTCACTCTTGATCTACAATTCGCATATATATATATATATATATATATATATATATATATATATATATATATATATATATATATATATATATATATATATATATATATATATATATATATATATATATATATATATATATATATTAGGGATGGATCGGATGTCATATTTTCTAATTTGCGGATGCGGATGCGGATGCGGATGTCGAATTTTGGAGAAGTGCGGATGCGGATGCGGATGCGGATGTTGAATTTTTGAAAGTGCGGATGCGGATGCGGATGCGGATGTTGAATTTTCGAAAATGCGGATGCGGATGCGGATGCGGATGCGGATGTTGATTTTTGTGCGGATGTTCCGCATCCGCGCATGCGGATGCGGATGCGGATGCCATCACTAATATATATATATATATAATTATATATATATATATATATATATATATATATATATATATATATATATATATATATATATATATATATATATATATATATATATATATATATATATATATATATATATATATATATATATATATATATATATATATATATATATATATATATATATATATATATATATATATATATATATATATATATATATATATATATATATATATATATATATATATATATATATATATATATATATATATATATATATATATCTCTTTATTATGCAAATAATTATATTGTATACAAGGTTTCAGAACTCATAAATAGATATATCATAAATACGGATTTATTAGAATAGATTCAAAAAGAGTATTGTAAGTGCGTCATAATACCAATTATATTTTAAACTCATAACAATAAACTGCTAAAAATAAATATAACGCTTTCATTGGATCTAACATTTGTAAAGTTTATTTCAACGTAATACATATATACATATATATATATATATATATATATATATATATATATATATATATATATATATATATATATATATATATATATATTATATATATATATATATATATATATATATATATATATATATATATATATAGTATATATATATATATATATATATATATATATATATATATATATATATATATATATATATATATATATATATATATATATAATATATATATATATATATATATATATATATATATATATACTATCCGCTCCCAGAATAATCTCTTGAACCGGTTAGTTTATTAAGAATTGTTTCCTGTCTTCTCCTGTTTTCTACAGAACCGAATCTTAAATGCACTAAAGGCATTTAATATCTTCTAAAGGAAATTTCCATTGAATCTTCTAACTTTTTTCGACGTTTTCTCTCTGTCTATCTATGTCTATTCTCGACTCCTTCCTTCTATTAGCCAACTTATCTCTCTGTTTACTTTTCAAGTACCCTCACCATCTTTATTTATACGCATAATTTTATAATAGGCTTCAAGTGTACACTTTCTTATTCTTCTATTTATCATGTATAATTTTTTTGCAGTATAGGTGATAGAATATTTTCTAAGTTTTCCTTCTTCACTTCTATAATCACCCCTCTGTGCATTACGATGAGGTTCACTGCTCTCACTATTCTTCCATATTGCTCATTCGTGCTCGTAAAATCTTGTGTATTTCTTTCTCCTATTTCGAACACACCTTGTAAGGTTTTAAATCCTTCCAAGTTCTTTAATTAACCTACCTCCCGTATATCTCTATTTTTAACCCTTCTCCCTCTCCTTTGCTCATTTTCATTAACTTCATATAGACCACGTTCATACTTACTTGAACCTCCTTCAATTTGTTACAGAGTATCACTACTTCTCTAAGTTTTTCTCCTTCTTTACTTCAACATGTTAGGTTGTCTGTGTAAGTCATATTGTCTTTATCAAAATTCTTCATCACTTTCCTCGCCTTTTTATAGCAGTGTCCAATAAGCTTGAAAAGGAATCAATGACAATACACTTCCTTATTTTACTCCAGTTTTTTATCACGTTTTTGTACAGTCGTGAACAAAAGTTCGTTCCTATTAGGCTGGAAATAAATATTTATATAAAATGGGGATCATTTCAGGTTCAGCCAAAAACAGTTCAATTAAGCCCCTCTCAATGTTTTTATTGTCTTTTTATTCAAAATAGAGCATTTATGAAATGATTTCCATTTTATATAAATATTTATTTCCAGCCTAATAGGAACGAACTTTTGTTCACGACTGTACATACTTTCCAAAGCTTTCCTTAGTTTTCCTTTCATCAAGTAAACTCTCTCTTCTATTTTCCATTGTCTCTCTCATGAACTTTGGTGAAAAATAAAATAGAGGAATGTACACCACCCATTAGAGATCATATACGTTCCTCGTGCCCCTGCGCTGAAAAAGTGAAATCTAAAGTACTTGAGAAAGTTAGAAGATGGAAGTGTGTACTAGAGTTTGATGAGAAGTACTTGAACGAATGAACAAAGCAGAAAGTCTTTTGTTAAATATCTTAATATAGAAAGAATGTTTTTGAAAAGTCAAATCACTAAAGCACTCCTCGAAGAAGAAGGTATGCCGTCTACCGTGGCGTAAAGTGATTGACTTGCGTGCTTGAGGTTGCCGGTTCGATCCCACTTGCAGATCCTAGGTATATACTACCTAGAAAATTTCCTCTCCTAGAATAGGGCAATGCCAGTGAGATGTAAAAAGAAACATACACACACTAGTTCCGGACAACAATTATAAATGCAATAGCTGTAGTGTATAAAGAGAAATACGAACCAGTTCGATTGGTAGACTAAAGTAGAAAAGAGACTGCGAGAGTGAAAAATTTAACTGGAAGAAGCTAT
>SEYY01012968.1:25000-27500 GCA_009176605.1 Armadillidium nasatum
GAAAGATCATGGCTTAATAATACTTATAATACTTTTTCGGAATAATTCTTTTTAAAAAATAAATAACTTCTCAATATTTTCCTATATATATATATATATATATATATATATATATATATATATATATATATATATATATATATATATATATATATATATATATATATATATATATATATATATATATATATATATATATATATATACATATATATATATATATATATATATATATATATATATATATATATATATATATATATATATATATATATATATATATATATATATATATATATATATATATATATATATATATATATATATATCTATATATATATATATATAATAATAAATATAATAATAATAATTAATAATAATTATATAATAATAATAATAATAATAATATAATAATAATAATATATATTATTATTATTATTATTATATATCTTATTATCATAATTTTATATTTATTATTATATTATTATATTATTATTATATATAATAATAATAATAATAATAATAATAATAATAATAATAATAATAATAATAATAATAATAATAATAATAATAATAATAATAATAATAATACTTCTATAGTATATCAAAATTGTTACAATATAAAGAAATTAAAAGGAAAAAGAAAGATTTATAATTTAAATTGAAAAACCTTATGATAATTTAAGTAGTAATCTGTTGAGAATCCCTGGATTAAAAACATCATCTATTCAAACCTTAGAAGATCAAAAACATTTTGGTGTTTCAAATTTTTTTTAAAAAAATTTACAAAAATATTATTACCATTAAATTATTATTATTATTATTATTATTATTATTATTATTATTATTATTATTATTATTATTATTATTATTATTATTATTATTTATTATTATTATGATATTATATTTTTTATTAATTATTATTTTTATTAATTATTTATTATTATTATTATATTATTATATATTATTATTATTATTATTATTATTATTATTATTATTATTATTATTATTATTATTATTATTATTATCATTATTATTGTTATTAATTATCATTATTAAAATTATTATTATTAAATTTCAATTAAGAATTGCTAGGAAGGTATTTAATATTGTTCTTAGGAAGAACAATATATCAGAAATATATAGCATATCCATTGCGGTGGAATAATTTATGATAAAGCTAAGATAACAGCCATTAACAATGACTTTTTTATTATCTGTTACCATCATGATATTTTAGATACCACATTTCCAAAATACTCTTATCGACAAATTTTTATTCCCATGGTGTTTACTAGGGATGGAGCGATACCAAAATTTTTACCGATTCCGATACCGATACCGATACCTAAAAATTCCCCGAAGCCGATACCCGATACCCGATGCCTGAAAATATGCCGATACTTGCCGATACTACTACCGATACCGATACTTTACTCCTATACGAAAAATTTTTTTTGCCGATACCGATACCGATACCGATCGAAAAATACCGATATACCGATACCGATACTTCACTCCATCCCTAGTGTTTACTAATATTAAAACCATATACTTGGAGATATCTCTGAAATCATATATTACGGTTTGTAGCTAACAAAAGGGATTTATCCCATACTATCGTTCGTACAAAAGCCGTCAGGTGGCGTCTTGTATAGACAGACAGAGGAGGTTCATTCGCTTTGTTAGATGACAGACATGAGATTCATCTCCATTTATGTAAATTAAATCAAATCAAATCAATTGTCTCTTGTTTCTTGTATTACAATCTCATTGTAATTAGCCTTGTTTCAGATTCTTTTCGTATTCTGTTAAAATATCGATACATAAATTCTGTTTGTATTCAAATTCGGAGTTGCATCAGCTTTCTTTGTAGGTTCGTCGGTTGAGGTTGTAAGTTTGCATCTTGTTTGTTAGCTTTTATTTAGCTTCTGTATTTTTTTTAATATATTTCATAATTTAATTACCCAGTGGAAAATTCTTTAAAATCATTTATGTAGTTTCTAATTAATCTGTATTTATTTATTTTTCAAGTATCGATTTATTATTTGATTATTCGTTCAAGATAGTGTGAGGCTTTACTAGAATAAATTATATCATATCCTATATCATTAATAGCTGGCATATCTCACAATTAATAAGCTAAAAGACAAAAACTTTCAAATATCCACCCTACAGACACGAGAACTGAGATAGGTTCTATCAGTTCTTCTACATAATGGCTGTCTTCTTCTGAGTATTTCTTCATATTTTAAAAATAAGTTGGGTTTATTCTCTTGTAAAAGTGTAGAGACAGTTTTGAAATGAAAAACTGCATAGTTATATTAATTTTACCTACAGTAACTAAAATTTTTGAGATATTAATTTATAACAGGTTGACTAATCATTTCTTTAAAAAATTTCATATATGTTTACAACGGTATGGGTTTATGAAGGGAAAAGGGGCAAAAGACGCAGATCAGACAGTATAGACAGTTAATGACATTAAAGCTCCTGAAAT
>SEYY01012969.1:0-2500 GCA_009176605.1 Armadillidium nasatum
AAAGCAGAATGTTTAGCAGAAAAAAAAAAAAAAAAAAAAAAATTTTTTTTTTTGTCGCTTAAAATTTTTTTTTAAAAAAAAAAAATATATTGAAAAATTTTGCTTTAAAATGAAAGCTTTAAAATAAAAGCAAAAAAAAAATTTTTGTCGCTTAAAAAAAAGAAAATATATTGAAAATGTCGCTTTAAATTGAAAGCTTTAAAGCAGAATGTTTAGCAGAAAAAAAAATTTTTTTTTCGCTTAAAAAAAAGAAAATATATTGAAAATGTCGCTTAAAAAAAAAAAAATATATTGAAAAATGTCGCTTAAAAAAAAAAAATATATTGAAAAAATTGCTTTAAAAAAAAAGAATTATTGAAAAAAAAAAAAAAAAAAAAAAAAAAAAAAAAAAAAAAAAAAAAAAAAAAAAAAAAAAAAAAAAAAAAAAAAAAAAAAAAAAAAAAAAAAAAAAATAAAAAAATTTTTTGTCGCTTAAAAAAAAGAAAATATATTGAATGTCGCTTAAAAAAAAAAATGTATATGAAAAAGCTTTAAATTGAAAGCTTTAAAAAAAAAAAAAAATGTTTAGCAGAAAAAAAATTTTTTCGCTTAAAAAAAAAAAATATATTGAAAAATGTTGCTTTAAAAAAAGGGAATATATTGAAAAATGTCGCTAAAAAAAAAAAAAAAAAAAAAAAAAAAAAAAAAAAAAGAAAAAAAAATTTTTTTTGTCGCTTAAAAAAAGGGAATGAAAATATATTTGAAAAATTTTGCTTTAAAAAAAAGAATATATTGAAAAATGTTGCTTAAAAAAAAAGGAATATATTGAAAAAAAAAAATAAAAAAAAAAAAAAAAAAAAAAAAAAAAAAAAAAAAAAAAAAAAAAAAAAAAATGTTTTAAAAAAGCTTACTGCGAATGAAAAGTGGAATAAAAGATTTGCAAATAAAAATATAGCTAAATTAAAAGCAATATAAAATATTTGCAAAAATAAATTACAGTAGATTAAAGAATATTTTCAAATAAAAAGTGGAATTTCTTCGCTTAAGAGATAACAAATGAAAAAAAGGAGTGGAGAATGCGACTACAAAAAAAATTTTTAGGTGTAGAAGTTAGAGTAAATTTTTAATGTTGCTGTCGGATAATTCCTAAAACAAATTTAAAAGAACAGCAATACTATTGATTTGAGATAATTCCCAAATCAAAATTAAAGTAACAGCAATGTTGTTGCTGTGATTAAACTGTAATAGATTAAAGGGTTAAACGTTAAGTGCCAGAAAATGGCACTAAACGACGGTTTTTAAATAAAACGGTGGGGTATCAATAACTGTTTTTTCCGATTCTGACGACAGCTTCAATTTGTCAATCAAGAACTAGCTAAAATCACTCCTTTTCCAAACAACTGTTTTTTAACGCAATAAACTGCAAATATTACTCACACAGTTAGTTTGGAAAACCAAATAAAAAATGCAGTTGTATAAGGAGGGGGTTGCTCCGGGTTGTTTCCCAGATTATTATGGTTGTGTAATATAAGGTTTATTTACCTTTTTGTAAAGGATTGTGACCTCCTTGCCTACCCTCCTTCAAGCTGGGGTTGTTGCCTAAATTTTCATTCAAACTCAATGAGTAATCAATTGCAGTATTTTGCAATATCACAACTGGTTATTCACCAAATCTTAAACTCTAAGATGGACACCGAGCTTGATTGAAAGCAACACCTAAAGTCAGAAGAATAATTGGAGAAGGACTAGGCGGAAGTTAAAGAAAAGGTAAAGGTGTAATTGTTCTTCAAACTATTCACGTGAGTTTAGAATAAACTCAAGCGAATGGCAAATTGTGTTATACAGGGGAAGCGTGTTGTATTAATTTAACGGTACTGTATGTAATTTTAACACATTTATAATAGTGATGCTATGATTTCAAATAAACTTTGTTGATATTAACAATAATAATTATTATCCTTAATATCAAGTGATGGGAGTATACTTACGTACGACGACCCAAATTACAATTAAAGACGGAGTATACAACCAGCTATACTTACAACTCCATACGATGGACTACTTACAAGTTGTACCGACATCAATTCCACGAATAATATTTGACGAAAATCACGCAATAATGATTTACTTTAAATGGAAGAAATATTAACTCTGAGAATATTTCGTTTGAAACAACGATCTATACATTAATATTTACAATTTTGGTTAAATCGATATTTCGATTATTATTATATCTAACACCAAATGCGAAAATGTTTAGCTTTGCACAAACACAATCTGCCCTCACAGGTTTCACTTCTAAAACTGCCGCCTCAAGCGAAGGCGCTCTAACATTCGAATTTCACGTACCATGTAGTTATTTCTAAAACAATTAATAAGATTTTTTATCAATTTATATTTATACTGAAAATATCCTAAAATTTTAGATGGATTTGAAAATATACAGAGAGATTTATAAGACATTACTGGAATTTTTATTTGACTGTTTAAAGTTGTTACTATGCGGCTGTAAATATCAACT
>SEYY01012971.1:32500-35000 GCA_009176605.1 Armadillidium nasatum
ATATATATATATATATATATATATATATATATATATATATATATATATATATATATATATATATATATATATATATATATATATATATATATATATATATATATATATATATATATATATATATATATATATATACTCTGGTAGGTGAAGGGAAGAAGTCCATTGACTTCCATAAATAAATGATAAGGAAAAATTAGAAGCAGAGCCGAATTGAAGGTCGACATGCCCCTATATATTGCTTTTGAAAGAGTGTAAGTCGAGTTCACATAAAAATGAGTATCTCAGTAAGTATAGATAGAGTCCAAGAGTTGGAAAGAGAGAGACAGATGAAATTTTGTGGAAAACGTGTCGCAGGAAGCCTTCTCAATTGAGGAAGCATGCGACTGGAGAGCTCAAAATAGTTGTGTGAGGTGGAGACACCCCATGTTTGTGAAGTAGATTCCTTAAGGGACCTAACGACGTCCTTAAAAATAGAAAGCAGTTGAGTTGTTGTAAAAAAAATTCTAAAGGTACCTGAGAATTTCCAACCTCTTAGAAGCTAGTTGTTTTAAGAGAAACAGTCTCATCTTTCTGAATTATATATATATATATATATATATATATATATATATATATATATATATATATATATATATATATATATATATATATATATATATATATATATATATATATATATATATATATATATATATATATATATATATATATATATATATATAATGATAAAAGTTTGCGGGTGAGTAATATTTTTTTCCCTTTTGACAAGCTAATTATTGATTTGTTAATGAAATTAATTCACTTATATTTAATTTCGGATTCTATTTATTGATATGTAAACTTAGATGATTTTAAAAAAAAAAAATATTTATATAAACTGTTTAGAGGGTGTATTTGATGAAGCAAATATAAATTGAAAAATGTATTCATTCTTTACATATGCGTTTTTCCTTTCCGGGAATACATGTATATAAATTTCCCATGTTGTCACGGTTATGAATTTGTAGTGAATACAATAGTTGGTAACTGCTCTTTTTTTTCGTGTCGTAAGCTTATAGGCTAAAAATTTTATCTAACATAGCATTTCATTGTGCTTTAGATAGGGAATGGATGATATTCCATTAAAGTATCGATATATCTATTTTAAAATATAAAATCGGAAAAGTTAAAGAGATATTGTTGTTATTGGTTAATTAATATAGCATAGTTAATTATTTTAATATAAAATTTGTATAGGATTTTTTAATATTTATAAAAAATTATATATATATATATATATATATATATATATATATATATATATATATATATATATATATATATATATATATATATATATATATATATATATATATATATATATATATATATATATATATATATATATATATATATATATATATATATACACAAAAAGAGTATTGAAATATCGATATTAAATTTGGATAATCGTTCTTTTGAAAAAATTCACTACTACAAAAAATATCGATATTTATGTTCCCTGCTTTGCTAGAACAGATTTTACAGTTTGTCTTTCACTTTTAAAGCTACTCTTCATTCGTGAAGAAGCAATTTTAAGTTTTTCGTTTATTTATAAATTTGGTAAAGTTGCTTTTATAGACTACAAAGTATAAATATTGGTTTATTAAGCAAAGTTGTACTGCCATACTTTGAATTAAGGTTTGAAGTATTTTATGAAAGTAAAAATAGGTAATTATATATATATATATATATATATATATATATATATATATATATATATATATATATATATATATATATATATATATATATATATATATATATATATATATATATATATATATATATATATGGGTTAGGAGCATAGGAGTGTAGGGGGAAAAAATCGTTTGATAAACATAAATTTCCAAACTGATAATCAGAAAAGTAAAGGAATTAACAAACAAACAAAAGAAAAACATCAAAATATTGTCTTATGAAGAAATTTTATTACTTCAAAAATTATCACTTCAAACTTTTTATTCCAGTGTTTGGAATTTCTTTCTTCAATACGTGAAATTTACATAAAAAGTTAAAACCGATTTCTTCAATTTATGATTTTATTTCCCAATCTGAATAGGTGAGAAGTGAGTTTAAGACAATATGTCAGACAATAACTGTTTTTTTTCATTAATTGGACGAAATAAAAGTTTCTTCAATCTTCATATGCGGGAAAATGTCAATTTGAATATGTAAAGATATTTTTTTATTTTTTTATTTTTTATTTTTCGTTTAAACAAATAAAGAGAAAATAAATTTCTCCTTAAAAGTCTGACGAAATTATTGGTGGAAAAATTGTTCCAACATTTTGAATGAATTTCTTAGTAATGTTTCTTTCTTTATTCTTTATTCATTTTTTCAGTTACAAATTTACATAAAAAAATATCGTGTACTTTACATGTTTTGATACTATACTGAAATGTGCTTTTGGGGAGACGAAATCATCCTTTATATAACAGTAATAATAATAATAAAAAGT
>SEYY01012971.1:42500-52500 GCA_009176605.1 Armadillidium nasatum
TCATATATATATGTTTCACTGTTTGCCAGGTTAGTCCTTAGGCTTTTCGCCGGCTTTAGACATGGTTTTAAATTTTACAATCTAATATGCTGTGTTGTTTGCGTTAAATAATGATATTGTTAGTGTAAAGCACAGCTTTTTGCAACATGAATAATTAATATTATAGGCCTCACTGATAATTTTTTTTTATTTATTCTTCATTTTAATTTGTAGTGTTTTCTGGAAAAATAAGGAAAATTGGTTATGAGTCCCTTCCATTGAACAATTTTTTTTTTAATTGTTAACTTAGTTGCTTGATATTGAATCTGTTTACTCTGGAGTTTCCTTCAGAGAGAATGTTATTTAAAAGTATCAAAATCCATCTTGAACCTTAGCATTATTTTTTATTGGTAAAATATTTGTTTGTTTCTAAGAGGTATTACTTTTATATTTCATTATTTTATTCTTTTGATATAAAATTTCCATAGTAATAAATTTTTAATTAAAGAGTTAGTCTTAAAAATTTGTTTTTGTATAAAAATTCTAAATTTGTATGGGTATAATGAATTCTGTTCCTTTTAATATTTGATATGACCATTTCTTTTCCAGATAATTAAATGAATTACAATTATTCATAATGTGGGAATTAAATATTATTAGACTAATAATAATTAAAAATCATTGGAAAAAGTTAAAATTTTTAGGCTGTAAACTTAGAAATTGCTTTAGAGTAAATATCCGATATAATTATTGGCCCTTACTTGAACTTCCTCCAGTATTGTGTCCTTTCATAGATACTCAAAAACTATTGACCATCATATTTGCATTCATTATTCCTAAAAGATAAAATTTAAATTTATAAATATACTTGGGCACAACCAAATATGAAATGCATGACTAAGTATTGGTTGTACATTGAATGCAAACCTCAGTTGCCTAGCAGTACACAAATTTTCTATCTTATTACTGTGTATTTCTTATAATAATTAAAGTATCGTTAATGGCCTCTTTACTGGCATCGGTACATCTCTAATATAATATATATATATATATATATATATATATATATATATATATATATATATATATATATATATATATATATATATATATATATATATATATATATATATATATATATATAACAACCTTTTTTCTGACTCTTAAGCAATATTTTAAAATTTTTAACTTTTATCTATGTTCCAATAGTGACACAGTCCTTTTCATTGTATGCACTATACAGGCATTAACTTATTTCAATTTTCATATTATGAAAATTGAAAACCACATGTAAAAAAAATTTTGCTACTTTTAATTACCACTTTGTTTCAGAATATTTAAATGGAATAATTATATTAGAATATCAAACATGAGACATTAATATTATTATTAGCAACTGTTTGTTTAATCAATACAGAAGAAGCGACAGACAAAGATGTTGTAAAAGCTGTACTGGAGGTAAGTTATATATATATATATATATATATATATATATATATATATATATATATATATATATATATATATATATATATATATATATATAATATATATATATATATATATATATATATATTATATATATATTTATAATAAGAATATAAAGAGAAGAAAAATAAAAATGAAAGAGTTTGTTGTCATCAGGATTGAAAGAATAATAGAAAATTTGCTTAAGAGGAGTTTGTAAAGAAGAGATTTTAAGTCAGTGAAAAAATTTAGGAACATGTAACAAAACAAATTTGCATTTCGGAAAAAAATGATTTTAAAACCACAAAATATTAAAAATTATTAAATTTAAAGATAAGTTGGTGTGAAGTTTAAAAGTAGTCCAAGTCTATTCCTTTTATAATTCAAAATTAAACTATTCAAATTAACACTGCAAGATTTAGGCCAATACAACTTAAAATCTATTCTGAAGAGATTGAGTTTCATTTCGGACATCCACATCTTTACCCCTAGAAGAGGGCTTCTTTTCAGCAGCTGAGAGGGGTTAGAAACCTCCTCAACTGTTTCAAATTTCTTCCCATAGAATTTCTCTCATAGGAAACAATGGGAAGTTGTAGCGACAGGCCCAGCAAGCCGGCTACGTAAAATTGAAGCTGCTCAAGTAACCAAGGCTGCTCCTCACACAGGACCTAACAAGATTCTGGAGGAGTAGCACCTGACAGGTATCAGCCTACCAGGTTGGACGTGATGATGATATATATAATATATATATATATATATATATATATATATATATATATATATATATATATATATATATATATATATATATATATATATATATATATATATATATATATATATATATATATATATATATATATATATATATATATATATATATATATATATATATATATATGGATGATTTGCCCAATCTCTTGGAATTGCTCAAATGTATCATATCTGGTAACTTGACACTTATAGGAAAATATATATGAAGATGATCCTTGTGGACAAAATCATGTATGCCCCACATGTTCACTCAGCAGTTTTGAAACATTTTAAAAACCTTTGTTTTTTTTTTATTCATATATATATATATATATATATATATATATATATATATATATATATATATATATATATATATATATATATATATATATATATATATATATATATATATATATATATATATATATATATATATATATATATATATATATATATATTATATATATATATATATATATATATATATATATTATATATACTTAGTTGTTGGATGATTACATTACGGTTTGATTAGTTAGGTTAAGGTTAGGTTAGGTAAACATTGTTTTTATTTTTTTTTAGGTATTTATCAGAGTATGATTGACACATGCTCATATTTATGTGAATTTATTTGAAGACAGGAAAATAAAGGTCAAAATTTATTTTATCAAATATTAACTTACATATCAAATTTTTGTAATAGTAAACTAGTTTCAGAAAAAATATATATAGATTAGAGTTTTCGAACTTCACCAGTTTCTTTTATTTTTATTTTTAAATATATATAATTGAAACCAAAAAGTACAATATTTCTTTAAAATGGTTAATTAACGTCTCATGTTAAAGTATAATTTTATAGTCAGTTTAAATATTAAAGTTAGAAAGATATTGGAGTTACATCATTTAAAAGGCTTAAAAAAATTCCAATTTTAGTTATTTTGATAGAAAAATTTGAGTGATTTCTTTTTATCTTTTAGTTGGTGAATTTGATGATTATTGATTGTAATATAATAAATATCTAAACTCTAATATGCTGTTATGGTTTATTGAAGAATTCAGAATTTGTAAATTATATTAGTTTTAGTGATTGAGAGGAGAGATTTAAGGAAGCTGTGCAGTAAATTAATTAATAAATAAAGAAATAAATAAATAAATTCAGTACTTTAAAAGTGTTTTTGAAGCTACGGTTTTTCAAAAATAATGTAGAAATTATTATTATTATTTAATGCATCTTTACTTTAAAGTAGTTATCATAACTTTGTTGATTGCTATGCAAAGCCATTAATGTAGTCTTTGAAGTATTGTATTTTTTCTTTTAAATTATTAATTTTTCTTTTGCAGAGTTGTGCTGGATGACGATTGAACAAACTCCCCGAGGTGAGGACATTCATCTACGAGGATATTCGATACTTGTATCCTTTTATTTTATTAAATTAACTTGTTAATTGATTTAATTCAGGTTTTATGTAAATTTTACGGTGTACTTGCTTCTTGCCTTTAAGTTTTACATTATTGGAATTAGAGGATTATGTATTTTATTTAAGGGTGTAAAGGTATAAAGTTTCAATTTTAATTTAAGAAATTGCTTATTTTATGTAGTCTGGTATTTTGAAAGCTAACCAAGTTGTTATATGAAAAATCATTGTAATTGATGTATTTAATAATATTTATTAATTCGTTCTTAATAAATTTCAACATGAATTAATCATATTTTGCATTTAAGAAATTTTTTAAAAATTACATAAGTATAATTGTTCAAAAAATTTCTATGCAATTTTTGGATATACTTTTATTTTATTAGATAACACCTTTATTGACATTTAACACTATCTATCTTTAACAAGTCAATATTGAAGTGCCTGCAACGTATATGAAGAATATGAATGTGCTTTTCACTTATCCATTGTCCATATAATTATTTTCTTAGATGTATTTTTTTTTATCATATGTTTAAAGACTTTCCAGCACTACTTCTCCCAAAGCATATTTCTTTTAATCATAATTAATATCTACATCATGACTGAAAAACGAGGGAGGCCAGATACTGGATGGCTATCCAATTATCCAGCAGGTTTCTGCTATCTGGTTATCTAACTGGATATCATCACTATCTAGCTGAATATCCGGATAGTGAAAGCTCTTTAATATTAATCCTGAAAGTTTTAAATAATTACAATGATAATTAAATCATAAAAGTATATTTTATTATTTTTATTATTTTTAATTATTAGCGGAAAAATTACTAAATTATTTAATGTTTTCAAATGCAGAGTTAAAATTGGATATCTGGCTGGATAATAAAAATTGAATTCAGTATCCATCGTTTGAAAGTAGATGAATATCTATTATCCAATTATCCATCAAATTAATAACTGGCCCATCACTTTCAAACAGCATATAGCGTTAGTGTACTAATTCACAATATTTTTAAAATCTTTTGATCCAAAGACATTATTATTATTATTATTATTTAATGCATCTTTCGTTTAAATTAGTTATCATAACCTAGTTGGTTGCTATACAAAGTCATTAATGGAGTCATTGAAGTATTTTAATTTTCTTATTTATTTATTTATTTATTTTTTTCAAAGTTATGCTTAATTAATTTGACTTGAATGTTTTCTTCAGACTAAAAATATTAGCTGCAAAAATGGTAACAGTAAATAATTTTAGTTTATATTTATCTAATAAATTTTGGTATAACATTAGTCATTATAGAATAACTTCTTTCTAATTTATCTCGTAATCCTAATAGCATTAACTGCAATTAGATTTCCAAAGTTTTTTTGCAAATATTGAAATTAACAGTTTTCTCTTCCTTAATTATTTACTATTTGTTCTTCTCACTTACCTAAGCTTAAGTATAGTAGCGAGAAAGAATATTAAATGGATATATGGGAGATTAAAAGTATGTACTGTGAGGTGAAAGTTATATTTATTAAATACAAGCCAAAGTAAAGTATTTCAAGATATTTAACTAGAACATGAATGAATTTTAGCATCTCAATATTGTAATATTAAATTTTTTATGTTTTGAGAGTTTGTAAAATGAGTTATGTTAAGGAGAAATAAGGTTTCTAAGAATATTAATGCATAAAACTATCTATTTAACATAATCATAAAGAAACTAATTCACATATAGAGCCCCATTTAGAAATCCTCTTGCCCAAGTATGCAAAATCATATGTTTTTGTTTAAATAAGTAATATAAAATTAATAACGTTCTGGATCAAACTGACTGCCTTGGTTTATTAAATTCTTATGCTACAAAATCAACAAACATTTTCCAGGTGTTTTATGAGATTCTGAAGAGTTAATTGTGGTAATTTTTATAAAAAAATGTTTTAAAATATTAAAAATTTGTATGAATTTCGATAACTTCACTTGCTTTCTGTATTTTGACCTAACTGATCTAGAATACATATTTAATCTCTAAATGAAGATTGAATTTCTTTACCGTTTTTAATAATTAATTTTTTTGTCTGATTATAGTAAATGAAATCTGAAAATTTCCTTAGCTTTCCTTCAGTCACAATGTTGTTTTCAAGAAGTCTCCAGGTGCTCCACCAGAATTAGTGCTTCTCAATAAATCTGATGAAGTAAGTATAATTCTAATGTTTAATATTCAAAAGGACAAGATTGAATGTATTAGTTTTAATACGTTAAATTATTCATTGTAATGAATATTCCAGTCATATTTCCTTGTTTAAAAAGATTTACTTTGTATGGTTTTCCTTTTCAAATTTTTCAGGGTGTACTGTATTAAACTCTAATTATTATTTTTTTTGTCTTGTGATGGGTAAAAACCAGAGGCCTAGGGAATTCCATTAGTGTTGTGCGAAAATTAAGATCAAAGCCAATTAATATCGTACATGTTTCAATACACGACGCTCAGGTGTGGAAGATTGTCTAATTGAAAGATGGAGGAACTTAAATTTTTTTGAGGCATTGAAAACAATCACTTTTTTTTTTGCCTTAATTAGAAATTCTAGAAAGACCAAAGGTTGATTCTCGAATGCTATCCTCCTTGCATGTGTCACATGCTGTTGTGTGGTACACCTTTCCAAATGAAAGAAGCAACGAAGGGAAGAGTACTAGTAGTAGTCTGTATAGGAGTGAATAGGTGCATTATATGTTATACATTGAATACAAAGGTATATTTATGTGAAGTGGAACATAGATACTATTTAAACTGGAAAGTAATGCTTCATATTGTTTAATACATACTCGGCACATTTAATTTGTAAATGTTGGAATGAGAGATAATCCTTTGTAATGTACTATTTGTTTATTTTTACATTCGAAAAATTCTGGATTTACCAGTTTTATGCAGGTAATACCAATATTAATTTCAATTATTTCATTTTTATACGTTTTACACTAATGCTATATATATAAATTTCAGGAGGTAGAGCGTATTCCACTTGAGAAGTTTTCACGTGAAGAGTTAAATCAATTGCTTCTTAAAAAAGGTTTTTATAAGAAGCAATCAGAAGAAGAAGAAGTTCCAGAAGAATATCAGAACGGTCCCTATGTTCCTAGAGAAGAATTGTAAACGAGTAGAGAGGAGTAATGCCCTTTCTTGGTTTTGAACCAAGATCCAAAAATTAAATTATTTTTAAAAGTGTCCCTTAAATAGTCAGTAGGTTTTCTTTTGAAAATCGTTAAACTACTTTTATTTTGTGTTAGCAGCTTTTAATCTTAGTAAACCAGTTTTATTTTATTTATAATTTAATTGTTCATTTTCTTTTCAAGGTTTAAATTTTTTTTGGATGGGGGAGGAAGGGAGAGAAATTCAATAATTTTGTCCAAATATTCGGTATTACATAAATAGTATATGTACAAATCTAAAACTAAATTTTTAAATATGGTTAATTTTCCCATGTTACCTAATGCCCCCGTGTTCGTAGGTAAAAATAAATAATATTGCCTTCTACTAAAAAATCCAGACAGTGAGTTAGCATAGCACTAAAGTTTGTGTGAAACACATTTATTTATAAGTATTGCCTTCTGAAGCTTTTCACGTCATTAACATTCCTGGTGTTCAAGTACCTAACGTTATTTATTTATGTAATTTTCTTTTTCAATAAATAATCTTAAAAGATATTAAAAACCAAAGAGACTTTATGATTACTCGAGTATTTGATATTATCTTTTACTATTTCTGGCTTAAATGTTATATAATAATTGTCAAAATTTGTAATTTAAAATTAGTGTTAAATGGTTTCATTAGTTGTAATATACTTTCTAAAAAGAGAAAGATAGGCATTAGGATAAAAGCAAATTTTTCTTTTCTTATTTCATTTGCATTTTCTTTATTTATGAAGCGATTTCACTTAAACGATTGAAAGTGAGTTGTAGATATGTTGTAAAGAAATGTTTATGAAATTTTTTTAGCAAAATTTGTTGTTCTTCCTTTTGTAGACTTTACTCTTATTAAAAGTATTTTTTTTCTCTCTCTCTTTATAACCTTATAATATAATGAAAAAGTGGAGTACAAGAATATTGAAATTTCGGAATTTCATAAATTTTTACCTAACTTAAAATTTCCTTCACAATTTCTTATTGAACTAAGTATTAGATATTTTTAATTAGATGATTGTGTTTGCTATTTACATTGAGTCATAAAGGTTTCTCAAATTACAGAATGTTTATTCTTATGTATAGTTAAAAAAAGGATTAAAGATATGAATACTTGATGGTGGGGCTTTCGTTATTTGTCACTCTGCGAGAGGTTAACTTTACAAATTACAAATTTGTTAGGATTAAAAGTAACCTTTAAAATTTTAGTGTCGAAATAATTTTAATCTGAAAATTTTTTGCACTAACATACATGGAGCAGTTGTGCTGCATGGGAGAATTCTAGTACATAGTTTTAGATATAATCCACAAGTATGTACAGTTTTCAACGAATTAGATAGTCAATCTATTTTGAATTAATGTGTCCGTAAGTCTAATAAGTTTGATGGAGATTTGAGTAATAATTTGATATATATTTTGTAAGAATAATTTCAGATTGGGGAAAGATGGTACGGAAATTAATTACGATTATTTAACTGTTTTGTACGTGCTGTTGCTTTGGAAAAAATATGCGAAGAAACGCAGTGTGAAAAAAGATATGGTACATTCACGGTAAACCCTTTCATGTTGGTTTTAAAACTTCAAAATTAAGATCGATTTTAGTGTAACTTTGTTTTTGTCACTAATGTTAGACAAAAATTGGATTGTTATACTTCAACTATGAGATATTTAATAAGTTTTTGAAGTCTAGAAATTTATTGAATAAAACATTGCTATATTATTCAGAAATATGAGTATTATCTTTCATTGCAATAAGAACTGAATTTTTAAATAATGACTGATGCCAAAGGTATTATAATTAACCATCGTACTATGTTTACAGTTTTCTTTGAGAACAACTCTCCCCAACGAATATCCCATGTCGAACTTGCAGACAGATAAAATATTGCCTTCAGGTCTAAGAGATTAAGGCAAGCAAATCTAATCATGAGCCTTCCATAATTCTCTCAAATATCTTTAATGTTGCGCTAAACGAAGACAAATGATCTTTAATATATATTTTATCAAAGTCATTAATTTCAAATGGATTGTTAATAGAGTTTGCTGATTGGGTTTTTGTTTTTCTAAAACTCGAAATTCAAGTATTCTACTTACATTCAAACAGGATCTATCCCACCCATCCCAATTAAATCTCTCTCAAAGGTATAAATGTAGATTAGGTAAGAAATAAGGCTTGTGGTACTTAAGCATCTCATCACTACAAACATTCATAGATTTTTTTGAGGTGAGCCCATCCTTGTTAAAAACTAAAATTGCCAACCTCACATTTCTAAGGTACATAGCAAAGAACAATTTATCATGACACAGACGGTAAGGGAGATTGACTCACGTGCTTTAGGACGCCAGTTCGATCCCACTTGAGGATCCTAGGTATATACTACCTAGAAAAGTTCTTGAATAGGTCAATGCGCGTTAGATGTAAACTTTTTTTATATATATAAAAAATATGCATGACACTGCAAAAGTAGCACAACAGTGAGGTACTTAAAAGAGAGCAATGGACAGGTGAGGGGATATAATCCAAGAGTAAGGTTATGAAAATAAGCAAAAGCAAGATGGAAATGATGAAAATTGCGAGAATACGAGAGAAGAGTGATATTGTGGATGGAGTGAAGCTGAGATAGGTGGAAAGATTTAGCAGTCTGGGTGTTACTGTGAGGTCATGGCGAAAGAAATAGAATAGATGTATCTCGAGAGAAGTATGACATTTATATCCTCTTATGAGTAGCAGACATGTGCCTTGAAATATAAAAGTATTAATATTTATTGTAATTTTAAGATCCACATTATTGTATGGTGCACGAAGAACAAGATCGAGTAGAGTGGAGGCTATTGAGATGAGATTTCTGATACTGATTAAATGAGTTACCAAACGATATAATCTAAGAAGTGAGGACATCAGGAGGCAGTTGGGTATAGGCTTGGGGTCTATAGGAACAATCATCAACAATGAGATAAAATGAGAAATGAGATAGTTTGAGCATATTCGGAGAATGAACGAAGGGAGATATCCTGTCAGACTGTACAACTTGCTACTAGAAGGTATAAGACCTGTGGGAAAGGCTCCGAAAGAGAAGGAGGGTGCGATGGTCAAGAGAGGATATACAATGGAGGTGGTGGAACGACTGGGACACCACGGAAACAGGATTTATAAATGATAGGGTGCCACCCTAATCATATCTGTATTTTGACTATATTGAAAAATAAAGACAAAATA
>SEYY01012971.1:60000-87500 GCA_009176605.1 Armadillidium nasatum
CTTAAAAAAATACCCAAAGGGTTATCAAAAATATTGACCAAAATATATGGCCTTTAAAAGCTGAGTCAATTAATACAATAAGATTAATCTAACTTTTTCTTAAAGGTTGAAAGAGTTAGTATCAATATCTTGTTGATAAACCATTCCCAATGTTAATTCTGTTACTGAAAAAATACTTTGTTATATCTAGAAGGCATGCCTTTGTTATCTTTTTATTTTGATCTCTGGTGATCTTATGAAAAGAACTTGCATCTTAAATATCAATTGATAAAAATATATTGAAAGCCTGAATTATAATCCCTCTAAGAAATTTCTCTACAGAAAAGTTCTCTTTTTAAAACTTATCCTTACACCTCTTGTGCTCAAACTCAAAACTTATTCTTATTGTTCTGCTCTGTACTGCACTACCTATAGTCTATTATTTTCTTTTCTTAGAAAAGGAGCACAGTACTGTCTTTGAACTAACATAACTGTTATAGAGCTTACTAATTACCTTTTATAATTAACTATAGTTTAGTACCCTAAACCATGTTAGTTTTGTTCCTTATTTTTAAACACTGCTTGGGCACTTTCAAATTACAGCTGATAATCAAATTTTTTTTTTTTTTGTCCTGTATATTTCATAATTAACCACTCTTGTTTTCAGTTTTGTATAGCCCTCTCTAAACTACACTGAGATAATGTGCATCAGCCTTTTATTGGATACTTTATCAAAAGCTTTACTTAAATCCATATATATAATATCAACTGGTAGTTAAATCCAGATATACAATATCAATTGGCCCTTTTTCATCCATGTACTGAATAGTATACTCCAAAAATTTCAAAAGATTTATCTATCATGATTTACTTCTTAGTATCAAGAGTCTTGCAAAATCTCATTTTTAACTAAATGCTTTTCAGTTTGATTTTTCAATATTTTTTCTAGAACTTTTACTACTAATTAGGTTAAAATAATAGGCCTATAATTTCCAATATTATTGACCTGTTTTTAAGTTAAGACCTACTAGCATTTTTTATTATTATTTAGACAATATAAATATGGACTAACTGGAGCCTTGGCCTCGGCTAAAAATAAGGGAAATCCGGGGTTTGCCTACTGGGGTTAAAATGGTAAATTATACTTTTTAATGGTGCATTAAATCAAACAAATTAGAAGAAAATTTAGATTTTTTCTTGTTTTTTCAATTATTTTCTTTTTCTGTTTCTTTTGACCTCTCCTCATCTGCTAGTGAATGTTCATCTTTGGGTTTGGTTGAAAATTTTTTACTTGGGGCACCTGGAGGTTCTTTTCTAATATTCTGACTGCAGATGTTATAGTTACACTATTTCGAGCCTATCCTGGAACATTGTAAAGTACTCCCATACTGCTGAAACCAATCTTTTAGCCATAGTGACTGAAAATATTAACAAAATAATAATTTTGAAATAATGTAGCTAAATGATACAAGTTTGATACAAGGATATGTATAAATACAGGTTATATTGATAATTTTGTATTTACCTTAGTGTCCTACCTACATAAACCTGTTGAATTACTATTGAGAATCAGAAGAAAAAAATTAAAATTTTTTAAAACTTTTGTTAAACTTTTATTAAACAAAATCTGTAATTTTCAGAAATTTCTTTGGAGAAAATTCATATAATCATTAAGTGCATGTTGACTATTCTACTCCTTCCTTATGATTGCATAAATCTCAATTAAAATTCTATCAATTTTCTTAACCTAAAATTTCAGTGCTTTTGACCTCTCTTCAAATTATAGGCAACCCTGGCCAGAACCCCGGCCCCAGCCAGTCCCTAAATATAAACAAAATGAAATGTTATTTAGATTGATTTGTTGAAAACTATTAAGCAATTACTAACCATTAGGGTATTTATATAATAGTCTTAAGCCAGCTTTTTTGTCGTACTTGCTACTGTAAACTCAGAAAATAAAAAACATGAAATGTATGCGATAGTTGTAGGTCATAGTTCTTTACTGTCCACTATTTTTGTATTTTTTTTCAGTCTTTTAAAAAGTATATTATATCGTGAAAGAAATATAACTCCCAGGAGTATAAAAATGTGCTAACTACTGTTAAAAATACCAGTAATATAATGTGTAATTCATAAAACCATATGTGTATTTTAAATTTTTTAAATATATATATATATATATATATATATATATATATATATAATATATATATATATATATATATATATATATATATATATATATATATATATATATATATATTATTTATTAATATTATAATTTTTTGTTTATTAGTATTTGATAAGTTTGCATTATTTATTATATAAACAGTGATTAATAGATTTTCAGAGATCATGGTTATTACTTGTAAAGTATTAGAAACTATAATAGAAAAGATTCGAATTTCTGAAATTAATTTACTAATTAATCCTGAGCCAGTTCTTATTCATTTTGAGCAGAAGTCAGATTTTCAAAATGTAGATATTATCCACTCATTTTCAAGAACAGTTTATTAAAATGAGTGACATAGAATTAAACAGAACTAGTGCAATGATTCTAGGGACTCATTCTTGATTAAAAACAAATTTTAGAGGAATATGAATTAATTTAATTAGGCTAGTTTGTAAGCTATTAGAATATGTTCATTTTGTGCAGTCGTTAACAGAAGTTCGTTCCTATTAAGCTGGAAATAAATAATAATTATGGAGATTCATTTCAGGTCAATCACAGTTCAATAAAGCCCCGCTGAATGTTTTTATCTTCTTTTTATTCAAAATAGAGCTTTTATGAAATGATCTCCATTTTATATAAATATTTATTTCCAGCCTAATAGGAACGAACTTCTGTTGACGACAATACATACTAGTATAGTTAGTAAAAATTCATCCTTTTATATATTTTAAAAAAAATATCCATTACCAATATGCACCCTTATCTAATTCATTAACCTCCCATTCTGTATAATTATAAGTAAATAACCCTTTTGATTACGACTACAAAAGTTTAAAGAATATTTATTTAATTGGTGTCACCATAATCTATTAACAGTCATACACCATCACTTATCAAAAGCCTCAACATTTTCAATTTAATAATCTTCTAAATGTATCTCTGAAAGGATTATCCAAAATGAAAATGTAATAACAAAATTTTTTTTTAAGGTCATCTAACCATCTACAGTGGCATAACAATAGAGTGATTGATTTGTGTTTGAGGGTGCTAGTTCGATCCTGCATGATTATCCTAGGTAAAACTATGTAAGAAAGTTCTTGTTATTTAATAGGACAATACCAGTGAGATGTAAACTTTAAAAAAAAAAAAAAAAAACAACTAAGACTCAAATATAATTAAATTCTTCATAGAATTATTAAATTAAAAACTCCTTTATTCTTTATTTAGATTTTGGAAAGTATTGAAAGTAGTCTGTTAAGACTGGAAATAATATTTCAAAAAAATGAAAGACCTTTAAATTTGTAAATATTTATAATAAAAAAAAATGTAGGCCTATATTAATTAGTTTTGTAGTGTTAACACTGAATATTTTTTATTAACATATTATTAGGCTTATTCCTACTTTTGTTCTTAATCTCCTTCCACCTATTTTTAAAGAAATCTCTTGGCATTTTTGAATTTCTTTTCTATTAGTAAACTGTATTTAATGAACCTCCACTACTTTTATCCTATGCTTTCCCCTCAGACTCCTTTTTTGATCATCAGTTTCTGTTATAATCTACTGCACATAACACTGGATTAAACTTTAATTCTGAAATTTTTAGTTAGGTTACATTTGTGCAATGCAATATATTATTGGTAAAGAGAGCTCCTTAGAGTTTATTATATTGGGAAAAAGACCATGAAAAAAGCCCACCATATAATATATAGGTATAGAGACCAAGAAAAAATTTCACATCAGTTCATAGGGTGCATCCAGATGATCTTTAGGCAAGCTCAATGAAGCATATCATTATTATTATTATTATTATTATTATTATTATTATTATTTATTATATTATTATTATTATTATTATTTTTAATTATATATTATTATAATAATAAATATATAAATATATATAATTATTATATATTATATATATATATATATATATATTATATATATATATATATATATATATATATATATATATATATATATATATATATATATATATATATATATATATATATATATATATATATATATATATATTATATATATATATATATATATATATATATATATATATATATATATATATATATATATATATATATATATATATATATATATATATATATATATATATATATATATATATATATATATATATATATATATATATATATATATATATATATATATATATATATATATATATATATATATATATATATATATATATATATATATATATATATATATATATATATATATATATATATATAGCAGTATTCATTCTATAAATTTTTATTCTTTTCATAATAATTACTGTGGTCTATAATTATTATTAGTACCATACTATTCGGAGTTTCCTTATTTATCTAAGTTTCTGTTGTTAGTTAATAATAAAACAATTGTTTTTATTAATTTATTGTACTGTCAGTTACAAATAAAATTTTGTGTTTACTACTGGGTCTCAATTCTCAAAAGGAGTGACTGTTACTCCCAAACAGTCTATTATTCAGCATAATGATTTGGTTTCATTGTTAATTCCAGTATATTGTAATTATATATTATTATTATTATTATTATTATTATTATTATTATTATTATTATTATTATTTGGTCAATAATTTCTTTCATTGTATGGATGAAAATATAGATTGCACATTATGTAATCCATGTGTAAGATTTACTTTGTATCCTTCAAATAACCTGTGTAAATTCCTTTTTTAAAAATGCTGTGGTGGGTAAATCACAGAAAATTGAAATTTATTATTATTATTATTATTATTATTATTATTATTTTATTTTTTTTTATTTATTTATTATTATTATTATTTTATTATTATTATTATTTATTTATTTATTTATTTATTTATTTATATTATTTATTTATTTAATTTTTTTTTTTTCAGCAACAGCTTACTCTCCAGAGCTTACCCAGTCTGCCACCTGGGACTCAAGGGCATCTTATTGTGAAGACTGAAAATGGGCAACTTCAGCTTCTTCGTGTTAATACTGCACCACCAAATGCTACCCAGATACCCCCTAATGGGACTCCTACTACAGCAAATACAATGGTGGTACATCAAGCGAATAATACATACAGATTTCAACAACCTCAGGTATTATACAGATTTCAACAGCCTCAGGTATTATTATTATTTTTTTTTTAATTTATTTTTATTTATTTGAAGAAGCATAAGTTCCATTTACAATATTTATTTTAGTTGAACTAAACTCAGGGGTTCATTTTGTCAAAATTGTCTTACAAATTCTAAAACACTGAATTTTTTCAAATTGAGAGTAAATATTTTATTATACTTATAATTTTCCTTATTTAACTAATTATAGACAGTTTTTTTTTTAAATGCAAACATAAATTATAAAAAAAGCTTCAAAGCTCATTAATATTTTTTTTCTTGCTTTCATATGAGTAATATTTTAAAAACAAATCCTTTTTATCATCAATTTATAGACATTCTTAAAAATTTTTTCTTTAAATAGTTGTATGGTACATTAAAGGCATATAATTTTATTTGTATTTAAAACGAATTTCAGCTTCATATAATTTTTAAAAATAATTTAATGATTTAATTACGTAAATTTGTAAAATTTAATCCACTGAAGAATTATTTTTCCTGATCTTCATTGCATTTATTAAGTGGTTTGAATAATTTATAAAATTTTGTAAGACTACTTTTTACAAAATGAAACCTCTTCATAGAGGTTTTTTTGAGGAATAAACTTGCTTAAAGCTTATGGGGTTTACTTACTATTTAACCCATTTTGAAAAAAGGAACATAGGAGCCATATCCATAGTCATTATTATTATTATTGAAAGATTTTGTGAAATTTACTTTTAAAAAAATAAAAATAAGCGAAACTATTGAACTAAAATATTTTAAAAATAATTTTTTTATTGAAAATTTTCTTTCCTTATATTTTTCATTTTGATGGTTTCAACATTATGGTTAAAAAAAAAAATGACTATATTATATTCACAATGACAAATCCCTAATATAAAGAGAGGAATTTCACATACCTTAATTAATTTAATTTAAATCAAAACTGTATTTTTGATATGTATTTTTTTTTGTTAATATCGTTGGAGAAAAATTATAGGTTATCATATTTTCAAATCTAATGTTAGATGTTTAAATTTTTTGTTAGTTTCAATAAAATTTAAAATTATTATTATTATTATTATTATTATTATTATTATTATTAAGTAGGAATTGTAATCCTCTTCTTATTAAGAATCCCTTATGTTTAAAATATAAAGAATTAGAATACAAACTCTGTTCTCATGATATATTTATTTAAATTTCTGGAAAAGTAAGTTAAAAATTATCAAAAAGTTTAAAAAAAAAAAAAATGTGCAAGCAATAGCCCGACTTGGCAAGGTATGCTCAGCCACCCTAAATTTGATAAATATTATTTTAATTAGATTTCATTATTTGCCATTGTATATAACTTAACACTGTTTTTAAAATAATATATTTGTAAAAGTTTTGATGGACTATCTGAGATTAAGGAGTTATTGTGGACTATCTGAGATTAAGGAGTTATTGTAATTATTCCCATATGTTATAGTCATTGCATGTTGTAAATTTGTTTCACGTAAGTAAAAATCTGGGAGAATTGTCTAGTGGGAATGGCATATATATATATATATATATATATATATATATATATATATATATATATATATATATATATATATATATATATATATATATATATATATATATATATATATATATATATATATATATATATATATATATAATAATTTGTATGCACTTATAATAGGCAAAATATTAATTATATGCTTCTTATTTAACAATTTAATTATTTTTCAAAATTGAACTTGAAGGGCTGATAATAAAGTATCCAACATTATTTTTCAAAAAATTTAATCATTTAAAAATTAATTAATAATTGGAAGCAAATTATTAAATACCAGCATGTTACACTGGGTCCTTGTGTGTATTTGTGAATTATCCCTATTCCACACACCACTTAAGTTCAGTCTACTATTACATGAATGTAAAAAGAGTTCACTGTGGCCTTTGCATTTCTATTTCATATCAGGAATGATTCTGCATCCATTTTGCCATAACTAGAGAACACAGTCTGTAATTAAAAACATTAGCATGCTCTGTTAATAAAGGTATTTGTTTTGTGTTGTTCAATTTAAGTACCGATGCATTCACTATAAACATGATCGAACATTACTAAAACATTTCACCAAACCTAAGGGAATAGTGAAAAGATGAAGGTGTTTTTTTTTTTTTAAAGAGAGAGAGAGAGAGAGATTTGATGAGGTGCACAGTATAGTTCTTGGCAATCCCAAGAGAGGTTTTAAGAAATGTTTCTATCAGTGGAAAGATCTCAGGCTCATTGTGTAAAATCTCATTTTATTTTGAAAACTTTGGAGTGAATTAGATGCTTCAATTTAACAGATAGTCCCCCTTCCCTCCACATTCCTCTTAAAAGTTCGGATAATATATAATCTTGTTACCCATAGAAGTATCAAAAATTGCCAATATTAATATGGATTATAATAAATTCCAGGTTTTGTAATTCAAATAATCGTTACAGCTTTAATAGTATATCAGTATAAATTTTAAAATTTTTTTTTGGTACATAAAATGGTTCTTATAGTTTCAGCTTAGATGTGTTGCAGTATAACTAATGGAAAGTTTTATTAAACTTTCATGGAAATTGCATCAGATTTTCTTTTACCCTATTTTATTTGTTTACTTAATATTTTTTAAATTTTTTCAGACAACTGGAACCACCATAGTATCAATGCCAAACAGCGTAGCTGTTAATCCTCAAGTTGTTACCGCTGGAGGTCAGACATTAGTAGTACCTGCTTCTGCAGTTACAGTACCTGCAACTTCTTCTGCAGCAGTGATTGGTTCTGCAACTACAACTGCCACACCTGCAGTAACAACTATTAGTACTCAACAAGTTCAGCCTTCCCCAGCAGTTGGAACTGTAAGGGTGCTTAAGTATCCCCACAATTTTGGTTCATTAGTTGCTAAGAATGAAAAATATACCCCTAATAAAGTTATCTCAAAGGTAACTGCAGTGTGTGAGTAGAGCAGTTGGTAGCACTATTAAATCAAAAGCTTTAAAAGTAGAAGAAAAAATGCTTGCTAGTCATGCAGATTATTGTAGCCAAAATGTATGAATTATGATGATTTAAATTATACTCGTATATTTAGTGTCGTCTAATTAATTTAACAATTAGTGTTTAATTAAAGGATTAAATTTAGTAATTATTTTACCGGTACTAAATTGAAGATAAAATAAATTCTAGTCATCTTTCTTATGAAAAATATATATTTTTTTGTCACTTGAAATTTATAATTTTTCTTTTTCATAATTAAAATTGGACTGATATTATTATTATTTATTATAAATTAAAGTCAAAATTTCTAAAATTAAAGGGAATTAACGTTGTTTAAATGTACTTGAATAGTCAATAAAGAGTTGTAATGATTTAATTTAGACCTTTAAAAATAGCTTTTCATTAAAGATGCTTGTTTTTTATCTATCAGATGCTAAATATTTATTCTTTTGTCTGTATCTAGTTCCTTTCATTATTTTCTTCATTCAAAATGCATACAAACCTAAGCAAATCTCTTATTCCTAACAGAGCATGTTAGAAATAGTGAAGAGTTTGAATAAGAGATTTGGTTTGATAAATGTATTTTAAATGAAGGAAAATAAAAGGAAGTAGATGCAGACAAAAGAATAATTATTTTCTGATTTAACAAAAAAAAAAGGAAAAAAAAAGTATCTTTAAATGGAAAGCTATTCATAAAGGTTGTAATGAAATTAGTTGGAATTATCAGAATGTATTTGTAGAAGATGAAAGATTGGAATAGCGCTGAAAGGAAATATAAGATAATTAAAGAAAAAACTTGCTTATATCCACTCGAAATTAGTAAACTATGCCTAGAGTTTGAAGGAGGAGGAAGAGAAAAGGGTATTGATCCATAATTGAACATTTGGTGTTTGCATATTGATAATAATATATTCACAAGGGGGAGTAGGTCATAGACTTCGATTTAGTGTTCATGTGAATGCAAATGAGTAGATATGAAGTAAGGGTATGCAATACTAATGATCAAAATTGTTGGGAACTTACAGTGAGAGTTGTATATTTAATAAATAATATAATTAATATTAATCAATTAATGGTATAGTACTAGGGTGATTACTGTAATTTAGCATTGGTGGAAGGATTAGTAAAAATTTAGTATGCAGATGACTGATCAGTTTTAATTGAGAGAGTATTAATAATTTAATATTTATTAGGTTTTTCTGGTTGTGTTTAGTAGTTATGAGTAAATGGTATACCTATAAATAAAGTTTCATTTTTTTCTGTAGATTCCTTGAATATTACCTGTAGGTGAAGCAATTATTATTATTATTATTATTGCTGTTGTTGCATTTGTTTCATTGTGTCTAAAGCAAACTAGTAATAAAATTTTTAAAATTCTTTAAAAAAAATAAAAGAACTCTCCTAATTACTTATAATTACAAGAAACAATTTCACTACGAGATTATTATTATTATTATTATTATTATTATTATTTATATAACTTTTTCTTTTTAAAACATTAAACACTATTTTTTGTTTTTTTTAACAGCAAACTATATCAGCTGAATCAGCAAAAACAAAATGCAAGAACTTTCTGGCCACTTTACTTCGGCTGGCAAGTGAGCAGAGAGCAAAGGTAGCTCAAAATGTACGTAATTTAATACAGGGTTTAATTGATGGGAAAGTCGAGCCAGAAGCATTTACGGAAGGAGCTTCAGAAAGATCTCAATTCTTCACCCCAGCCGTGTTTGGTTCCTTTTTTGAAGGTATTTTTATTTGTACCCAACTTTATAAATTCTTTATTAGTCCAGTTGATTTATATAGTTTATCTTGTTTTTAAACATTGTAATTTGTATATTAATTTTATGGTTTACGTTCTTGACTTCGAAGGTACCTTTCATTTTTTAATATAATAATGTCACTTATTTGCAGAAAACGTTGCCCTACTTACGAACTTCGTTAGCAAAAGGAGAACTCAGCATTGAAGGAGTAAGGCCACCATCTATAACAACGGTTGTGCCTACCACACAGATGACAACAGTAATTCCTTCTGTAAGTGTTTTTTGCTCAATTAGTTTTTTAAGCGTGTTATTGAAGAATATATTTTGAACATTTCATGTACAAGAATATCTTTCACCTAAAATTTAAATACATTATGAAACCCCAGTAATGAGTCTTTAAATACTTTGTGAATTGCATTAAAAAAGTATATTTAGAGAGTTTTTAAAAAAAAAAAAAAATTTTTTTTTTTTTTTAATATATGGTTATATTTTACATGATAAAAAAAAATATATATATATATATATATATATATATATATATATATATATATATATTATATATTATATATATATATATATATATATATATATATATATATATATATATATATATAATATATATAATTATAATTCCCTTCAAAATAATAAATTGAATTCTATAAAAGTTATTAGAATTTAGTTAAATTAAAAAAAAATTTAATATAAATTTAACTATTTTAAAAGGTAAAAAATTCCTTTCCTAACAGTCATAATGTAGAAAAAACAAATTTTGCTTTGTCATCTGACATCACCGCAAGCTTGCATGCATCATGATTTAAAAACCCTATTCCATAAAGAATAATCAAATTTTGACATGTTAAATTTAGTTTGATATACATTCTATTCAAAGAGTGAAAATTTGGTAAAATTATTTATTATATTTCTTATTTGCCGTTAAATATGTTATTAATAAGAGTTGTAAAATAAAAAATTTTTTTTCTTTACATTTAAAAAAAAAATATTAAAAAGCCACTGCAGGTCAATCTCAGGAATACCTGACTTAGAATGGTGGACCTAATCGAATTTGGTACGATGAGGTTGATAACTAATTCCATTATTACTATGACACTCAGTTTCAAATTCTGATTTACGAATACTAATTTTTTTTTTTAGCACTCTCTTTGCTTTCTTTTCTCTGATTATGTTGTATTCTTTGTCTTATTTTCTAAGATTTTCATTTTGATTTTATCACTACAGTTTACAATTCAAGATATGTTGCTCTTTTCTTGTCCTATTATTTGCATCCTAGTGAAAATTTGCAAACTTTTTTTTTTTTTTTTTTTTTTTTTTTTTTTTTTTTTTTTGCCTTCAAACAAATAATGAACTAGGGTTTCTTTTCTTTCAGACATATTCACATAATCACTCATCTGGTATCTAAACAACGAAAATAAATCTTGAAATAAGTAGAAATTTACTATGTTCTGTTTCCTGAAATACCCAAGATTTGTGTTTAATATTTAGCAAACTTAAGCTATATAGTTTCAATCAGTCATTAATAAAATAATTATTCCTAACCAGTTCTGTCTGAAATCAAAATAATTATCTGTTATATCTAAATCTGTTATAGATTTGATATATATGATGTCATCAGAATACCAGTTACGACAGCTTTCATACTTGCTTATGTTGGAGCTGGACAATTATAAGTCACTTGTGTTAATACGCATTCTGAATGTGCTTTAATAGGGTAATACCAACTACTCTCTAAGTTTCAACTGAAGTTTTCAACTTTCAAGCTTCCAATTTTTACTTTTAATGGTGATAGCTGATAAGTGAGAATATACTAATGGTACTACAAGAATAATAAATTAATTTATTCAGAAATCACAATTCTTTACCAGTTAACCACTGTTCTAAAAATTTTCAAAGTAGAGTTTATTAAATTAAATGAATTAAGATAAACAATGGTGGTTGTTAATAATAGACTATCACAGAGTATATATATATATATATATATATATATATATATATATATATATATATATATATATATATATATATATATATATATATATATATATATATATATATATATATATATATATATATATATATATATATATATATATTAGAAAACTTTTGAATTTAAGGCAATTTTTTTAATTTGTTCCCTTTATTTTGACTTTTAAAATAATAATTTTTCTTTTCATATAACCATATGTAACAAAAAATATTATCATTTCATTCTTAGATGGTCGGTATTGTAAGGTCTGCAACACCAGCAGCAGGAGGCCTTCGTGTTGTAACTCCAAGTCCAGGGGGGACTCCTACTATTGTACATAGACCTGCTACTTCCAGTAATGTAGGAACTCCTACTTCTACCCAAACGACCACAAGAGTTGTTACAGTACGTGTCTCTTTGCATGTTATAATTGTTCAATGTAACGCCTTTCTATGCCTTTTTTATTATTACGATTTTTTCTTTTCTTTTTTGCCTATACTCGTCTTTTTGTTGAAATTATTCTTTATCCACTTTTGTTCATTATCTGTTGCATACTCCTTTTATCTTATCTTATTACGCGATGACCACATTTTGCATTTTTAAAATAAAAATGCTTACTCCTGGTCTCTTCAAAAGTGATTTGAAACTGATTACGCAAAGATAGCTTTGTAAACTATTCTATAGTCTATGGGATTTAGTTTTAAAAATAGTTTAAAAAAAATGGCGTTTAAATATATTATTACTGAATTTTTTTTTTTTTTTATGTAATGTTTTAAATATTTTCCCTACATTTTGGTAAATTTAATAAATGTCATTTATTTTCTTATTGTTAAGTTTTTCACACTATGCTTATTGTCCCATATTATTATACAGGTTTGGAAATTAACTCAAAATATTTTAATATTAATCTAGGATTATGCAGTATATGACTTTACAGAATGGATGCACCTTTTCTCCCTCTTGCTTTACCATTATTATTATTATTATTATTATTATTATTATTATTATTATTATTATTATTTATTTATTTTTAATTTAAAATTACATAATTTCTCTTCAGTTATAAATTAGTTGTTTGTTTTATTTATATAGCAGGTACAACAAATGCGTGTGGCTAACAAGACTGTTGTTACTGCTGTCAAACCTCCCACGATTCCTTCCAATAATGGCGGTAGCCCCAGTCCTCAAGTGTCCACTGTAGTTGCTGGTAACACCAGTACGCCACCTTTATTATCCACATCATCGGGTGTGAGTAACAACAGCGTCAGCAACTCAACTTCGACAACTGTAGCCACGAGCAGTTCGAAGTCTTCCGGCAGTAAAGCAAGCACAAAAGAAGATAAAAAATCATCTAAAGAAAAAAACATTTCATATAAGTATGTAAAGGATATATATATATATATATATATATATATATATATATATATATATATATATATATATATATATATATATATATATATATATATATATATATATATATATATATATATATATATATATATATAGTTTAAAAATTTTTTTTTTTTTTTTTTTTTTTTTTATTTTTTTTTTTTATTAATATATATATATATATATATATATATATATATATATATATATATATATATATATATATATATATATATATATATATATATATATATATATATATATATATATATATATTCTTTTTCTCTTAAGTTTGTTTGTATATTAAATATTTTAATGTTACTCTTTAAAGTAGTTGAATGTATATATTTTTTTGTTGTTGCAGCTCCTATACTCCTGGTATCGGTGATGATGACATCAATGATGTTGCAGCCATGGGAGGAGTAAACTTAGGAGAAGAGTCTCAACGAATTTTGGACTCGACAGGTTTTGTTGGTACTCAAATTCGCTCTTGTAAAGATGAAATGTTTTTAGCGGCTACTCCTTTAACACAAAGGATTAAACAAATAGGTATTATTATTATTATTATTATTATTATTATTGATATTAATACACATAAAGTATACGATTTTCGTTTGCACAACTTTTGTAACTGGAGAAATGAATAAAGATTAAAGATTATTATTATAATTTATTGCTGGTGCAGTTAAAGTGAAATGTAGAGCAATAACCAATTTATGGTGGCTATGGTTTTTTAAATGGTCAAGAGATTTGAACTGTTCTAGGGGAAAAATTTAAATTTGATAGTATATTTAGTTTATTTTGTAAGGTGTCTGAAATTGCCTTACTAAAATCTTCGGGGATATGTAATAGGATTTTTATCCGGAGTATATGCAAGAATTAAAAAAGGGTACAGTATACAATATTATTATTATTATTATTATTTTTTATAATTATTATTATTATTAGTAGTAGTAATAAACATAAAAGGGCAACAAAGTTGACTAAATTGCTACATTAATGAAATTTCACTATTAAAAGATAGTGAGATTTATATGGTTTTCACATTCTGAAAACTAGCTTTATGGTAACCGCTTTAAGGCTTGAAAGGTTGGTAAAATAATTTTTTTATTTTTATTATTATTATTATTATTATTATTATTATTATTATTATTATTATTATTATTATTATTATTATTATTATAAATATGCCTCTTGAGGAATGTGTTTGGAAATGTTGAAAGTACGATATTGAATAGAAATTGTTAAAATAAAAGAAGACCCAGAAAAAAGTTGATTAAATAGAGTGAGTATTTGTTTATGGAGGAGGCACACACAATAAGGAACAAATACATTAAAATACTTTTAAGGAATAATATTTTTGACGAAATATGTGCCCAAATTATTAAGTTAAGAAGAGGGAGTGAAAGTTTGATATTAGCAGATAATCTAATGAAAATATTTTTAAAGCTTGACATCATTTTTTTTTTTTAAATTTACATCTCACAAGAGGAACTTTCTAGGTGATTTAGGGCTCGAACAAGTCCTTCAAAGCTTGTGAGTCAATTTTATATTAATTAATAGGTTAGAAGAAATGAGAGAGGGGATAATTAGGTTTGGGGAAAAGAAACTTGTAATAATCTCCATAATAAAAATATAAAAAAGAAAGGGAAGAATATAGTATTCTGGGCCAGTCCGTTATGATGCAGAAAATTTGAAGGAATAAGAAAATAAGAAGGTATTTTTTAATTTATTTTAAAATTATGACAATTTCTCTCTGATTATCAACTCTTATGAAAGTCATTTTTTTTTTTTCAAAGTTTCGGACAATAATATGGAAGAACCATCCAAAGAAGTTGTATCTTTAATATCTCATGCTGTACAGGAGAGGTTAAAAACTTTAGTGGAGAAATTAGGTATTATAGCGGAACACAGATTAGACCTCATTAGGGTAAGTAGTGTTAGATTTTAAGACCTAATTTTTCATTTTGCCATTTCATGTTTTTTAATATAAAATTTGGAACTTTGTCTAATATTTTTGGAAGTTTGTGTATACGAATGCAGCAATTATTATTATTATTTTCAAAAAAACTTATTTAAAATTGTTAATTTTTAAAAATTTACCCCTCAAAAAATTATTATTATTATTATTACAACTACTACTACTACTTTAATGCAACAGCTTTAGTTGAATTATAATCTTTATTTTTACAATTTTAAGTTTTGAGTTTTTTTTTTTAATGCTATAGGCCGAACCTCGGTATGAAGTAATACAAGACGTAAAAGGTCAGCTTAGATTTTTAGAAGAATTAGATAAATTAGAAAAAAAAAGGAAAGATGAGCAAGAAAGAGAGATTCTACTACGAGCCGCGAAGTCCAGAAGCAAATCCGAAGACCCTGAACAAGCTAAATTAAAAGCTAAGGCTAAAGAGGTAAAAACTTTATTAATTCTCTTTAATACTGAGGACTATAATACTGTGATATTGACATTGATAGAAAAATTATGTATACTTATCTCTCCTGTTTCATTTTATGTTTATAAGTTATGTTTGTCGTGAGTTAAGAATGAGGTTATTTATGTAGTATAAAAGATTACATTATAAAATTTAGCCCATTTATATATATATATATATATATATATATATATATATATATATATATATATATATATATATATATATATATATATATATATATATATATATATATATATATATATATATATATATATATATATATATATCTCCGTATCTTGTCCTGTCTCTTCAAGTCTTCCGCAAGAACGGCCCCCGCCATCGGCGAGGAGACGTTTCTGGCATTTCGGTGCCACTAACTGGTCTGACTTGCGGTCGTACTTTTCTGATTTTCCATGGAATGATTACTGTTTCCGTGGGAGGGTTCCCTCGGAGTGCGCTGAGCGCATAACTGAGGTGATTCTCTCTGGCATGGAGGCGTACATTCCATATTCTTTCCCTTCCACTAAACCTAATAAACCTTGGTTTAACTCTGCTTGTTCTCGTGCTATCCGCCGCAGGGATGCTGCCTTCAGGGACTACCGTCGTCTTCAAACTCCAGAATCACATGCAACTTATATTTCATCCCGGAATCGTGCAAAATCTATTCTTCGAGATACTAAAAACTCTTTTTCTCCGTCGCAAATGCAATAATCTTTCTGGCTCCTCTTCCTCTCGCCCTTTCTGGCATTTTGCAAAAAATGTCAACTCTAACTTTGCTTCTTCCTCTTTCCCTCCTCTAGTATCTTCTGACGGTACAACTGCCGTTTTGCCTTCCTCTAAAGCTGAACTCTTTGCTCAAACTTTTGCCTTAAATTCAACCTTAGACGATTCCGGAGCTGTTCCTACTCCTTCAACCCCCTCTAACTCATTTATGCCTAAAATTGTAATTTCTTCTAAAGACGTCACTTCTGCTCTCTCTGAGCTTAACACTAAGAAGGCGTACGGTCCTGATGGTATCCCTGTGGTTCTCAAAACTTGTGCTTCCGAGCTTGCACCCTGCCTTGGTAAACTATTTCGTCTATGTCTTTCTATTTCAACCTTCCCTTCTTGCTGGAAACGTGCGCTCATTCAACCTGTGCCGAAGAAGGGGGACCCCTCTCAGCCCTCTCTAACTATCGTCCTATTTCTTTAACCTCCGTTCTTTCTAAAGTTTTCGAATCTATCCTTAACAGGAAGATTTGGAAACATCTCAATTCTTCTAATCTTATCTCAGATCGCCAGTATGGCTTTCGAAAGAAACGCTCTACTGGTGATCTTCTTTCCCTTCTCTCTGACTCTTGGTCCTCCGCTTTTCGGCATTTCGGTGAATCTTTTGCTGTAGCGCTGGACATATCGAAAGCTTTCGATAGAGTCTGGCACAAAGCTTTGATTTCCAAACTTCCCTCTTTCGGAATCTATCCTTCTCTCTGTGACCTTCTCTCTGATTTCCTTTCGGGTCGTTCTATAGCAGCTGTTGTAGACGGCCACCGTTCATCCTATAAATCTATTAATAGTGGTGTTCCTCAAGGATCTGTCCTATCCCCAACACTTTTTCTGTTTTTCATTAATGACCTTCTCTCTATTACTTCATCTCCTATCCACTCCTATGCTGATGACTCCACCCTTCATTACTCTTTTTCATTTTGAAAGACGCCCCTCCCAGCAACAGTTAATAGAGGCAGGAGGTGGCCTTGGAGCAACTAACCTCTGATCTATCTCTCATTTCCAATTGGGGCAAAGAAAACATGGTCGTTTTCAATGCCTCAAAAACTCAATTCCTCCATCTCTCTACTCGACACAATCTTCCACACAACTACGATATCTTCTTCGAAAACACGCAACTCAAACCTTCATCTCTCCTCAATATTCTAGGTGTTTCTTTTTCTCGTGATCTTTCTTGGAAAGATCACATTACCTCTCTTTCTAAACAAGCTTCTAAGAGTTGGTGTTCTGAGGCGCCTTCAGTATTTTTTCACGCCACCCCAGTTGCTTGCTCTGTATAGGGGTGTTGTTCGCCCCTGTATGGAGTATGCGTCACACATCTGGGGTGGTTCCACACACACAGCTCTCCTTGGAAAAGGTGGAGTCTAGAGCTTTTCGCCTTATCAATTCTCCTGCTCTCACTAATTCTCTCCAATCTCTTTCTGCCCGTCGAATTGTTGCGTCACTCTCTCTCTACTATCGCTATTACAATGGACACTGCTCTTCTGAACTCTCTCGTCGCATACCTCCTCCATTAAGAAGGGCTCGTGCGACTCGTCTTTCTACACAGTCTCATCCTTTCTCTGTCCAACTCTCTGACCCCAGACTTAACCTCTATGCTCAATCTTACATACTCTACTGGTAAAGTCTGGAACACACTTCCTTCATCTATTTTCCCAACTACCTATGACTTAAGCACCTTTAAACGCCGTGTATCAGGTCATGTCGCCTTTAATTTGACCATGTTTTCCGACTTTCCTCCCCAACTCTGGTGGAAACAATGGTAGGCCTCTGGCCTTTGCCCACCAGAGGAGAAATAAAAAAAAAAAAAAAAAAAAAATATATATATATATATATATATATATATATATATATATATATATATATATATATATATATATATATATAATTCTTTTTTTTCATTTTTAGATTGTAAGAAAGATTCTTAATAGTATATTATTCATCTTTTCTTTTTTTTCTTAGTCTTGTCAGCTTCAGATTTTATTTTTAAGTTTTATCACTTGACTGTAAATACTTTTTGCTTGGTGTTTTTGACCCTATAACCCATTCTGGGAACAATACAATAACCAGTTAATAACTTCTTCAGATGCAACGTGTGGAAATGGAAGAAATGAGACAGAGGGATGCGAATTTAACGGCTCTCAAAGCCCTTCAGGGACCAAGAAAGAAACCGAAGCTGGACATGGGAGGGGACGAGGTTAGTATATATATATATATATATATATATATATATATATATATATATATATATATATATATATATATATATATATATAATATATATATATATATATATATATATATATATATATATATATAAAATGTTGATAACAATAGAACTTATCCTGAGAGGGCGTATGGGTATTCCTTAAGATTTATAGGATGACGTATGGGTAAATAAAGGCTATAGCATAAAATATTATTACCACTACTACTATTATTGCTATTAATAGTAGTAAACATAACTATAACAAAGTTGACTAAATTGCTGCTTGAAAAGATAGAAATGAAATTTATCTTTGTTTAAGGAACAAAAATTAAATTTGTTAACGTGCTTAATTATGTCAAGTTTCAGTAAAGTAGAAGGGTTGGAGGAATGACGCATTCTCTTTGTAAGTGAGTTAGTATTAATTGTTAATATAAAATTACAAATGTATCAAAGTGTACTCAGATTTTTTTTTTTTTTTTTTTTTTTTTTACAATTATTGATGGAAACAGTGATGGGAAATTTTTATTCATATAGAAAATATTTAATTTTAAATCTTTGGGAACGTATGTGGCATACAATTAATGTTTCTTTATGGGTAGGCATAAACGGCCAAGTCTCAGAAGAGAAAATAGACTTCAGAATTATCTAATGGTATAATGTATAAGATCATCAGTACGAGGGAAGTAGTTATATATGGGTAGGGTAGGTTTGAATATTGTTTAAGTTTTATAATAACATTAACTTAAGATTTATAGGATGAAGTTGGTGAATGTAATAGTAGTTTCCGTAAGGGTGATATTTTATCATTACGACTGGGTTGAATTATTTCTAAGCCTCTGTTTTTGTAATATTTGTTGATTGGGATTGACAGTCTTGTTCATTTTAAGTTTGAGGAGGGAGATGTAAATTTTCTGGTGTATCGTTAGGAAGTCAACTCTTCTTATGTTAATTACATTTTGCAATGACTAACTTTAAAGGAAAGTTTTAGAATTGATACATAAACTTAAACATATACTTTAATTTTCAAGTGAAAGTATTACTGGTAAAAGATGATTGGAATGTTTAGTTTATGTAACTTTTAATTTATAACATTTTCATATATGGGTTCAAGAGTCTCAACTATCTATACCAATAGTAGTCTCGCTAGTTTAGTTAGCAAAATTTTGCACCTACATTCCAAAGAGTGCTCTTATCTAAATTAAAAGAATTGAAGAGTCGACAAAATTAGCTCACATTATAATTATTATTATTACTATTATTATTATTATTATTATTTTTATTATTATTATTATTAAACTGAAAAATGCAATTTGTCCATCTTTCTAGGGATCGACATTCAGTGGGACTTTTACACAAAAGCAGGTAAATGATAAAGCTTGTTTAGCATCATTGATTGTGTTCACTGGTTTTGATACCTGTTTTTGTTTCCTTTTCTTCTTAGGGGTTTGTGGAGGGTCTAACCATTTTATATATATATATATATATATATATATATATATATATATAATATATATATATATATATATATATATATATATATATATATATATATATATATATATATATATATATATATATATATATATATATATATATGAGGATGTATTGAAAACTTCTTGCCATTTAATTTAATGGGAATGCAAATCAAATGTTAATGTATAGTTTATTGGTAGTTAACGATCCTTAAAATAAAATCATTTGACTTAGACTTCCAGTGCTATTTTATAAGGTGTGACATTGAACATCATGCTGTCATCATACATCCCTTAAAATGTGGAATGTCCTTTTTCGTAAATTGTAATGATATGCCCGGTACATTTGGTGAAGCGTTTTTTTTTTCTGTTCTAGTATTCAGAAACAGTATTCAAGCAAGGTAGGGTTAATTTTGAAAATTATCCTCGTGAAAGGCCGTAAATGAAAATTGGATTTTAAAAATAATATATAATAGACTTTGGCCATAATGTTGCCTTATCATAATTCCCAGGTTAAATGTAGGATGAGCAATCATGCTTATGAACAAGAAAGCACCTGCATGCTGATTGAAATGCTTTAAAATGCTTTCTTTTGGTGTGATTATCAACCTGATTCAAGCTCTTATTAGAAAATGTTAACTATCAATATTCTACACCTTAAACGTGATTTGATTGTCCATGAAATGTAATTGCTGTGAATTTTTCAACCCACCCATATATATATATATATATATATATATATATATATATATATATATATATATATATATATATATATATATATATATATATATATATATATATATATATATATATATATATATATATATATATATATATATATATATATATATATATATATGGTGTTTATAAATGTTTTTCTAAACTTTGACCCATGGTTGTACAGATCCAACCTATGGAAAATCTATAAGCTAGGGTTCCAAAATGCACAGTTTAATGATTACAGTGACAAGATTCTTGAATGACTTATTAACTATGGATACAAATCAATATGATATGTGATGTTACGCATAACCTTTGTTTAAGATCACCATCAATACTGTATTTTGTGTTGTAGGTTACGTCATAGAGTTTGAAAGTGAAAAGCAAGAAAGTAAATCCTATTCCACTTGTTATGCAGAACTAGTATTCGTAAACTTTAGTAACGACTAAACTGCCTGTTTGTTTGTTGCTCTCTGATATGCAGTCTCATAGTATAGAGTACATATTGAAGAAATTGATTGAAATACTTTGTGTTTCAACAAAAAAATAAGATATCAATGAATCACCAACTTCTCTGGGAGTCTGCTACGTTTTGTTACCGAACCAACGTCTGCGCGCCTGCTAGATAACATTGCTGAGCAATGTGGACCTACTCACCGTAAATTTTTTTTAAATGTTAATATGTTTGCATGCGACAATATGGAGGACCTTCCACGAGACAGTTTCAATCCTTTTTCTTCTTTACAGATGAAGCAAAATTTACAAGAGATTTGATAATGAATAAATCACAATGAACATTCCTAATTCTTATGATCATAAAAGTTTTCTTGTAATATATGGGCTGGTATCATTGATGATAAACTCTTAGGACTGAAATTGCGAAGAGATTCGATAATTAATACCTACACTGAACACCAATGGGCTGATGCCAGTCCTCATTCTTTGGTAGAATCTCATCACCAAGAATTATTTTCTTGTAATATATAGACTGGTATCATTGGTGATCATTTGTTAGGACCAAGTTTTTTATCGAACATTATCTGGATGTTCATACAGGCAATTTTTGAAGCAAGAGCTAGCAAACCTCTTCTGAATGACAATCCAATAGCCACTTAACTTTTTATTTTTTTTATTTTTTATTTTATTTTTTTTTTTAGTCTGGGTACCAGACAGTATCTTTATATGTTTCCAAATTGATGCTCTCCCAGTTGTAACACGTTGATCTATTTCTTTTGGGGCCTTTCATGACATAGTGTATGCAACACCAACTCCTATTTTTGTCAATTTTCACCACTGTATATACCAGCTTCGATGTTACGTTATGAAGATCTTAGGTAAAAACTATCTAGATAGAAAGTTCCTCTTCTCAAATAGGGCAGTGTATGCGAAATGCAATCTTTCATTTAAAAAAAAAATCCTGGAGTATGTTCATCAGTCAAATAAAACATTCATAATATGCTCCCTTTTCACAAAAACTTTTTCCCATTAACTATTTTTTTTTACTTTTCCTCTTGTACCATATATATATATATTATATATATATATATATATATATATATATATATATATATATATATATATATATATATATATATATATATATATATATATATATATATATATATATATATATCGAATATTACATACACTTGTACTATATTTGTTCAGTGTGTAATTCCTATTCTTGAGTTGGTACGAACGTCAAGTCTCTGTAACTTTTGAACTGTTCATTTTGGAACCATTGCTCATGAAGATTTTTTTTCACAGTTGTGATCTGTACAACCATGGTTTAAAGTTTGTCAACCAATTCTGAAACACCCTGTGTATATATATATATATATATATATATATATATATATATATATATATATATATATATATATATATATATATATATATATATATATATATATATATATATATATCAAGAAAAATCAAAAGTTTAAAAGAACTTTAAAAATGAAATGTCAAATCTTAAATAATAATAAGCATGTTTTTATTTGTGGTGGCGGAATGTGCTTAAGACAGGTGGAGGATGTTCTTAAGGATTTTTGGGGGTTTGTTTATTTAATAGTCATGTGATTGTGAATATATATATATATATATATATATATATATATATATATATATATATATATATATATATATATATATATATATATATATATATATATATATATATATATATATATATATATATATATATATATATATATATATATATATATAACACACAGGGTGTTTTGGAATTGCACGTCAATATTTTAGGTATGGGTTCCCTACAACATTAGAAACAATAAAGGTCATATAAACAAATGGCACAAAATACTTTATTAACGTGATATTGGGTCATACAGTTATGTATTTCGCAGGACATCATTTACAGTAACTGTTCAAAGTGGCCTTCCATCTTCTTGAATGCAGCATTCTGCATGACGTATCCATGCTTCTCTGGCACCTCGTATAGCATCAGGACGAAGCCTGATAGTTGCTCCGGCAACCTCGATCCGATTTTATAGCTCTTCTTGCGTCTTCCACATGCAGAATAAACTACAGAGTTTATCCAGCCCCTCAGAAAGTAATCTAATGGCGTTAAATCAGGAGATCGTGGTGGCCATTTAATAGGACCGTTGCGCCCTATCCATCGCTGACCATACGTTGTGTTTAAATTATCTGTGATAATATGCGAATACTGCGCCGGTGCGCCGTCATGCATAAACCACATCCCCTGTCTATTGGCAACCAGAATATCTTGTAGAAGCTCAGGCAAAAATCACCTGCAAAAACTGCAGGTAAGAAACTCCTGAAAGCCTAGGTGGCAAAAAGAAGGGGCCGACTAAATTGTCGCCTAGAAAACCACACCAAACATTTAATGAAAAGGTATGTTTTTAATGTGTAGTAGCAGTCGTATGAGGGTTTTCATCATCCCAGGTATGGGTGTTTCGATAAATTAGTAATCCCATTTCTCGTAAAGCAGGATTCATCGGTAACGAGCATGCGGCTCAGGAAAGTTAGGATCTCGTGTGCATTTTCGAATTAACCACTGGGAGAAATGTCTGCACTTGTTAAAATCATGTTCTTTGTTGACCGGCGTTTACTCGTAGAGGGTTTAACGTCCCATTTTCCCTGAGGCGTCTTTCAATGGCCTCAAACATTTTACGATTTGGTATTCTTCGGTTGATATATTTTTCACGATATCTTCGAACGGTTGCAAGACCATTTTGATGTACCTCGCCATACGTTAAAAGCATGTCTGTTTGTTCTGCAAATGTAAATACATTCATGGTGTCACCCATGATGATCCACTTGAACCGACACAAACAATTCACTCACTCATATAGGCATAGAATGAGACAATATGATGAGTAACCTACATCCACAGAGTCTAATACGGAATGACAGAAATGTACTACCCTTTTCAACAAATGAACGTATGCTAATGTTCAGAGAGATACGTCTTTAACATCTGATATCTCGGATATAAACTAATTTTAAACATATGTTTATATGACCTTTATTGTTTATATTGTGGTAGAGAACCCATACCTTAAATATTGCCATGCAATTCCGAAACACCCAGTATATATATATATATATATATATATATATATATATATATATATATATATATATATATATATATATATATATATATATATATATATATATATATATATATATATATATATATATATATATATATATATATATATATATATATGCACACACAAAGGGTTTTGTAGTTGTTGCAGTTTTGTGGTTGAAAGAAAAGTACTTTGTTATAAGTTGGTTTATTAAAAGCTTCAGTAAAATAAATAAATAATGCAGTAGTAATATTTTTCATCTTTTACTCTCCAGGGTAAGGATTTTTTTTAGTCATTTTCAGTTTTTATCCTTTTAAGCCTTTTTAGTATCGAAATTTAAATTAAGTAATATGTTGACACACATTATATATATATATATATATATATATATATATATATATATATATATATATATATATATATATATATATATATATATATATATATATATATATATATATATATATATATATATATATATATATATATATATATATATATATATATATATATATATATATATATATATGCATGTTATTTGGTTAATTTATTTTGGGCATGTATAACATAAGTACCTTTTATTTTTTAACATAAAAATTTTATAAATATTAAAGATCAGCAGAACAAAGCAAATTCATTTTTCTCTGAAGAGCTAAAAACAAGTGTTTGAAGTTGATGAAAAATTTTGTTCACATTTTTGCGGTTTCTTATTTTTGTCCTTTGTATTAAGTTCAATTTGTTTTATTTTTTAAATTCATGTTTGAGTTTAAATATCAATTGATTCACTTGTAGCACTGGTTGTGTGTTGATTATATTTATCCTGAACTTTATATATATATATATATATATATATATATATATATATATATATATATATATATATATATATATATATATATATATATATATATATATATATATATATATATATATTATATATATATATATATATATATATATATATATATATATATAAAATTTTGCTGGCACACTAAACTGTTACTCTTAACCTAGGTTCGAGCAATCATGTTTACATGGCAACTTAAAGGTGCCTAGGAGAAAGACCCTAACGAGTGAGTGTGGTAGTGGAAAGGAGTTGCCCCTACTACTTAATTATGCTGAGACCTAATACATTGCCTTTTTGTGACAAGTGCATTCCATATGTTTCCTAAGAAATGTGGGAGAAGATGGAGGGGGGTATCTTTTCTCCTCTTTATAATATTCATAAATTGAATAATTTTATCTTTACTAATACAAATATGCCCTTTGGATTATTTTGATTTCCTTGTTCAAGGATATGAAAAAATAAAAATAAATGTATATATATCATCCCTATGCTTTAGAGTATAGGGAGCATCTTAGAATTTTATCACATGTTCTCCATTCAAGGCCGTCAAATACTCTGTTATTTTTGAGTGCTTTCTTCTCCAAGAGAAATGCTTAGCAGTTCTGTTTACAGAGTAGTTAGATTTTATTTTTAATTATATCTTAACACATATAAGTTTTTTTTTTTCTTTTTTTTTTTTTTATACAACCATTAGAAAATTGAATAAATTTTAACCAGTTTTTGGATTTGGCAGCTTTTTACCCCCTTTCATTCCTAAACAACAATTTTCACTCGTAGTTATTTGTTTAAATTGATTTAAAAAAAAAATCTTAAGTTGTGTCTTGGGGAAAACTGTATATAGTGCTTTACTTTAGAGATTTTGTCTATTTCTTTATTCAATTTCATATTGTCTGTAAAGTATTTTAATTACTTTATTTTCTTAGAGTATCCTGTTTCATCCACTTGACTTAATATCGTTTTTGGCTTCTCTGGCCGTCGATAAACTCGCCCTCGACCGTCGTTACCGTGGAGGCATATGCAAGACTTGTCCGTAAATAGGACGGACCATCATCCGCGGGCATCCCAACAGATGTGTTCCTGTGCAAAACGAAATCGCGACTTGAGGTGCTCTACCGATAGTTGGAGGCCTGTGGCCGCTCATCGGGGTAAAGTTCGCCTCTCTCAGATGGTCCATTGACCATGGGCTGCGTCGGTCCTTTGCACCCGTGTCAGTTCCTGTTGCAGATTAACGGCGGATTGGTGGCGATTACAAAGTGATGTAAGGATTATGGATCGGTAGACTTTGGCCGTTGTAAACCGTTTCCTGCTGGATCCGGCTCGACAATTGAAACTGCCTGTGACACGGTATCGCCGATATGCCTGCGATACAGCTTACTGGCTCAGACGGAGCTGGCGTGCGACTTTGCTCTGGGAGAGGCCGCTGTTTGCGTCGTTGTCATATTACGGGCGTATGCGGAACGTTGGAACATCTATTTACGGTTTCAAACAGCTACTCCATGACGGCAATACATTTTCGTAACCCCATTACACCTCCCCTACCGACGCGCGCAAGGTAATATTCCAACTTCTATTTACTTGGTTTGTGTTTTCTGAATTATTACGCGAAATACACACAAGTGCTCATATCTGCACCAGTTAGACCCACTGTGATGCTAACCACGCTATCTCCTCCTCTATCCCCCGATTTCGTCATTTTATGTGCTTCCAATGCCGTTTCCATGCGACTTTGTCGCTTTTTTTGCCCTTATATATATATATATATATATATATATATATATATATATATATATATATATATATATATATATATATATATATATATATATATATATATATATATATATATATATATATATATATATATATATATATATATATATATATATATATATATATATATATATATATATATATATATATATATATATATATATATATATATATATATATATATATCTCTTTATGCAAGGTTTATGGTATGGGTAATTTTTTACTGATACTGATACCTACAAAAAATTTGTATCGAAACCCTATACCACAAAATTTTCC
>SEYY01012971.1:92500-95000 GCA_009176605.1 Armadillidium nasatum
TGAGAAAAGGTTAGTTATAATGTAGTAGAATCGATTTTTCAGGTTAAATTAAAAGATTATAATGTTAAAAGATTATTATTGATTATTATTATTAATATGTAACGTTTTTATTAATTTATTTACATTGGCTTAGGTAGATTTATCAATGTGTACTCATTTATATTGCCTTAATTATTTATGCGTTTCCATACATCTGTACTATAAATGCAAATATTTATAGAGCCTATTTGGGCCTACCTAAATTGATATTTTTATATAAATTATTTGGTAATAATAAATTCCTCTAAGGTACCAATAGTTTTATCAATCTAACGTTTTCCTTATCCTTGAGTGCCAGTGCTTTGAATTGCGGTATGTGGGATTTTGAGGGTTATTTGTGGTAGCAATCTGTTAAAATAATTATCATTATTATATATATATATATATATATTTTTTTTTTAGGGGGTGGGAGAGAAATGAGGGATATTACAAATATTTAAATTCGTTGTTAATTGTCGGAAGTAAGAATTAAAAGTCAATAATAACAAAGTATAGATATAATAGGTATTGAAATGCAATGCTATTAAAATTGAATAACGGTGTATTGAAAGTTTCAATGAAGATTACATTATTTCAAGCAATATCAGGCTGTGATTGGTCAATTGATTTAAATCTAGCAACTTTCATTTAGGATAATTACGTCACTGCCGACTTTTGTTTATTTGAATTTGAGAGTTGGCAACCTTCACCATAATTTATAATACGAAAAATTGGTATTCGATTTTATCACTATTATATCAAGACTTTGATAATAGTTATAAACGTAATTGGTTCTAATTATCTTAAGTACTGACTATTCCTTTCAAAAGGTTAGTCTTCAAAGTGACTATCGTAGTATTATTTCCCGCTGCCCGTAATTATGGTCCTATAATTGTAATGAATTCAGGTCTAGCTAATTGAGACATCAATGCACCGCCAGAATCGTTATCATAGTTCTCCCACATGTCATTCCATCCCTAACTATTGATATTAAACGCTTTGCAAACCTTGTAGTTGTAAATTAGCAAGGCTTTTAAACTGTCAAGTTTCGCTATATATATCTCGCATCAGTGTTTTGATTGAATTTTTGTTAAAATTCAAATGTTGCTTTACATAATTTCTTTTACAAATTTCATTTCACGCATGGAGAGCAATTAAAGCTCTCAAATTAAGCAAGTTTCTTAGTTATTGAATTCAAGATGGCCTGAAAGGAATATTAGTCTGTCCTGGAAATGGCATATCCCTTGGTAAAATCTGCCCTCAAAACTAAATAAAAAAAAAAAATTTTAACACGCCTATAATTGGTAACCTTACCCTTGAGAAGTCCTAGCTTAAACTCTTCGTCATCTTGTGTGTCTCGCCAAGTTGACCACAGTTCATTAACATCTTTACCTTCGTTTCTTGCACTTTACAGCTCTCTAAATCACTCGGCCACTCACACATATCCGAGGAGAGACAGACTTGAATTTTTTCATGGTCAGTATTTTCATAAAACTGAAAAAAATTCCTTTAGTTTCATCTTGGAATAACCATGTGATTATATTTTTTTTACCATAACCAACCAACTTAGACAATAAACAGTGGCGCTCTATCTTCCCATGAACTCAAGAGGCTGTAACTTTAACGTTTGCGGGTTGAAATGCAATTTGTCCAATTCTGTAACAGCTAGGGACAGTCTTTTAAGATCCTCCAGACATTCTATGGGTAACTTCTTGGAAGAAAATACTATTCACCCAGTGATCTGCATTCAGTCGTCCAAGCTGCTGACTTGTTCAGCGCTTTCTTTCAACTTCTTCTTTATCAGACAGCTTAATCTATTGGATCTTGAATTTTTGCTAATTAGTACAGAGTAAATTTGATTGTTTCCATGCCTCAGAAACTCACTTTATTCCTTTATATACTAGACATAATTTTTCACATAATTACAAGATCTTCGGAAACCCACAACTCGAATCTTCGTCTGTCCTAAATATTTTTTATGTTTTGTAACTTCTTGGAATGATCATATTGTGATTCTTTTATTAAACAAACTTCTAAGAGCATAAATGTTCTGAGACGCTATCATTATTACTTCACCCTATCCCAGTTGATTGCACTTATAGAAGTGTTGTACACCTCTGTATGGAGTATGTGTGTCATATCTAGGGTAGCTCCACTTTATAGGCCCTTGAAAGGGTGGAAGCATCATTCCTTATGCTATTGCTTATTAGAAAGGACACTTCTGAACTTTCTCGACTCTCCTTTCTTTGTCTAGTTCTCTGAGCCCAGACTTGACTGCTATGCTTGCTTTTACACATACCCATGGACATTCTTCCTTCTTTTATTTTCCCTATTTCTTTAAACTTGCCCATTTTTGAAAGTATAGGAACAGGGCGACCTTTGATTTGGACATTTTTTTTTTTTTTTTTTTTTTTTTTGTATTCCACCAGTCCCCCAACTTTGATGGATTTAATACATTTTATGTACTCGGTCTTTGCGTACT
>SEYY01012971.1:97500-107500 GCA_009176605.1 Armadillidium nasatum
AAACATCTATAAAACTTACAGGATCAATCTAATGGTGAAAAGAACAGAGCTCCAAACTCAGTAGTTACCTATTTATTACAGTTACAATTAAAACCTCTATTTGATCAATATTATATATTGCATATTTCTGGCTATAAATTAAGAATTAACTTTCTCTATTGGACTTTAAAGGAAAACCAAGTTAAAGTATGCAATCTAGTAACCAGGTACTTTTGAATGTAAAATTTTTTCCTTCAAATGAAAATAATGTCACTGATTTAAAGAAATGTTAAAAATTCAGTTCATCTCTATAAAGGATCAATAATAATAATAATAATAATAATAATAATAATAATAATAATAATAATAATAATGCACTAGATAATTTCTTTTTATGTCTTCTTGTACAGTTTTCTTATCAATTACAATCAGATGAAAAATTTATTTACTACTGAATTGATATTTGGTCAAATGTCGTCGGTTTCATAAATTTTACATTTCGGAATAGTACAATTCATATAAAGCTCTTAACATGGCAGTGGACAATAATCATCCTCCAGAAGAACTACAATTATTCAAAGGTAAGAAACAAAGGATCAATTCCCCCCCCCCTCCCCCCAGTTTTCTTCAACAACGACATTAATCGAAAAGTGTCATTTCTTAGTTATTTTCAAAATGAGTAGTGGTAGTGGTAGCAGATTATAATTAATACACTGAATAAAGGGTTAATGGTACTTTTATTTCACAATGCTCAGTCGTTACACCAAATTGGCATTTAAAATTCTTATTTGCAAAACTTTTTGATTCATAATTTTCAGAACGATTTTCTTACGATCATTTTACATTATTTGAGGTGATGTCGTTGATAATTATAATAAATGAAAGAAATCTAAAAAGTTTGTTCATGATTGCTTTGGAAGGAATACATTTGGTCTTGTTAACTTTTAATTAAAGAAATTGTCAGATTTAATTAGACTTTTTTTTTCTTTTGCATCATCACTGCTCTCGGTGCTAAAGTTGGGGGTGTTAAAGCAATAAAAGAAGAAGAAAAAAAAGAAAAAAAAAACAAAGAAAAAAAAAAAAAAAATTAAAAATTTATTATACATTTTATATAAATGATTTTAGTTTTAAATAAGAATTCTTTGATATTTTTTATAATTAATAATAATTTATCAAATAATTATACTTTAGTGTAGTTTAAATCTAAAATACAGAATTTTACATTTAACTGAGTCAAATATTGTGTGCAGCAATTTTACTAAAACTGACTACAAAGCGAGTTTTATTAGTTTATTAATAAATTATAATTATTTATTATTAATTATAAAAATAATTATTTCTGGAAACATTCTAAAGGTTTGTATTCTTTCAATAATGATAATAATAAAAATTCACCTGACGAGGTAATCATTCTCCTGCCGAGGTAATCATTCTCCTGACAATGTAATCAGTCACCTGACGAGGAAATCATTCTCCTGACGATGTAAATAAAGCTCAATCCTTTCGGAATTATATTTATTTCATTTTATTTTTTTTTCTGAGAAAACTTTAATTAAAATTCTAATCGAATTGAAGATAGTGAAGATTGCAACTAACAAATTTTCCTGCTTCCTTGCTACAAGATTGCTTTAATATCATTTCACAGTTCTCTATTCTAAATAGATCAGTATTTGTATGTTGTATGTGTATGAGTATGAGTGTGTGTATGTGTGTATGTGTGTGTATGTGTGTGCCTGTGAAGCAAAAAATATATATTCTGTAACTATCTAATAAATTGGTATTAGCAAGGGAATTGGTGCGAGATCATTTACAATGCAAATTTTACAGTTAAATAATTTGAATTGCAATTAAAATTTGTAATTAAAGTCGAACAAAATATGAATTAAAATCATTAACAAACTGGAGAATATATATATATATATATATTATATATATATATATTATATATATATATATATATATATATATATATATATATATATATATATATATATATATATATATATATATATATATATATAATATATATATATATATATATATATATATATATATATATATATATAGAGTAACCCAAGAGCATTAGTAAATTATACAATTGTATTGCATTTAATAAAATTGGGATATTGAAATAATTGTCATCAGTTGTATGTATGCAAATATGTATGCATGTATTATGCATATCTATCTATCTATCTATATATCTATCTATCTATCTATCTATCTATCTATCTATTATATATATATATATATATATATATTATATATATATATATATATATATATATATATATATATATATTATATATAATATATATATATATATATATATATATATATATATTGAGGCAAATACCAATATTGCAATTGTAATTGAAATTCCTTTCTCTCCGATCAGGTAAATCCGAACAGTTGCCATTTATACTCAATAATAACTAATCAAATCTTTCAACTTCCAGACATTTTAAACCCAGTTTTGACAACTTTACAACTTAACAAAAAAATAACATTAAGAAATATTTAATATGTTTTTATGATAATAATATATTTTTAAATTGTTATTCTGTTAATTAATAACATTTGGCTCTCTCAATTACGAACCTTTCAAATATAATTAATTGTGTGGCACCTTTTTTAAGTTGTTGTTATAAAAATGCATAAATGGAGGTTACAAAAACAGTGAATTCAGTGAGTTCCTTTTGGCAACATTACTATCGTGTCATTCCATGATGATATTATTCCTCTGGGAAGGGGACATTGGGGGAATGTTCTAAACAGGGGAAGTTGGGGAAACGTTCTGAACAATCAACAATTGTGAATTAAAAATCTATCGTTTTTTTTTTGTTCTATTTGTAAATATTTTGTAGCTAAAGATTGTTATTTTTATTTAATTATTATTATTATTATTATATTATTATTATTATTATTATTATTATTATTATTAATTATAAAAAGTTGAAATGACGAGTAAAGAAACATCTTTTATATATGAAAATAAAGCGTACGTAGAATTTGACGAAAAATGGTAAGCAAAACGCCATTATATATATATATATATATATATATATATATATATATATATATATATATATATATATATATATATATATATATATATATATATATATATATATATATATATATATATATATATATATATATATATATTATATATATATATATATATATATATATATATATATATATATATATATATATATATATATATATATATATATATATATATATATATATATATATATATATATATATATACTATATATATATATATATATGACCCATAATAAGAGGAAGTTCTCTTCCTCACACAAATGTTCACTTTATTATTAACTTTTTTATTTATGATTGATGACGAATAATATTAAATAAAAAGTAGTTCAATTTTATATATATAAAAAATAATTTACTTTTATTTATTTATTTATTTTTATTATTTATTTATCTATTTCGTGAGGTAAAATTAACTAGATAGATGTTTACTTTTCAATTTTACATTTTTTTTTCTATTTCATTTAATTTTTATTATGTAATTAAATATCTCCACCAATGAGGAAACAGGTCAGCTTCGATATCATGTTAATTAGTTAAGGACTACTACTATTACTACACTACTACTACTATATATATATATATATATATATATAATATATATATATATATATATATATATATATATATATATATATATATATATATATATATATATATATATATATATATATATATATATATATATATATAATATATCAGTCACTAACGGGGAAGACGCTTTTCGAGGGGGGAGATGGGTGCATTATTAAAAAAATAATAAAAAAAATAAAAGAAATCTACTCAACCCCAACATACTAAAGCAAATCCCTCAGGTGAGCACAGACGGAGGTTTTCAAGAGAGGAAGATTAAAAGCATCAGGAAAAACAGAAGACGGTAAAAAGTTTCACAGAACAGATGCGGCTGGAAAGATGGAGGTACCACAACGAACCAGTCTGGAATTTGCAATACTTACGCAATGTTCAAGTGCAAGTAAGGCACCCCTTATGCTACTAGGATGACGCAATGGTGGTGGAATGCGAGAAATCAACTTCGTCTAGCAGCTGCTGTTCGTTATAGTACCTACAGAAAAGAGATACGTGCACCAACGTCAAGTCGCAGAGAACTGTGTCCGAAAGAATGTTAGAACCGATGCCCCCCCAAATGAGAGAACAGTATTCCATAATTGGAATAACTGTTTAGAAGAAAAAAATTCTTGTAGCCTGAGCAGAACGTACAGGTTCTTTGAGGTCAGCTTTGCAACCGTTGTGATATGAGGTTTCCAATATAATTTGTTGGTTTTTGTACAGACCAAGAATGTTCATTTTATTTTCAGGTGAGACTAGGGAGCCGTCGAAGGAGATAGGAAAGTTTGGGAGTGTTTTAGAGAGATAGATGTGAAGATTAGTTTTTAAAGAGTTGAATTTCTCAAGGTTGCGGTGCCCCCACCGAGGAATCCCATCCTAGATCTGCAAGAATGGAATCTGAAAGTTGAAGATGAGAGGCTACTCTAGAAGCAAAAGAGGAAGAAGATTTGAAATATATATATATATGAAGAATTGAGTCGTCAGCATAGGAATGAACAGAGGAGGTCGTTGATGAAAAGTAAAAAATAAAGTAGGAGATAGAACAGAATCCTGAGGAACACCACAATTAATAGGGAAAGAAGAAGTCGCTCCATCAACAATGTTGATGTGGTACGATTTGAGAGAAAATTAGACATGAGTAAGGAAAGAGAAGAAGGAAACTCAAAGGAAGGGAGCTTAGAGAGCCATGGCGCATGTCATACCAGATAAAATCCTTGAACATGTGAAGCGCCACCACGAAAGACTCCCCACAGTTCCTAAGAGCAGAAGACCATAGATTAGTAAGATACGAAAGAATGTCACCAGCAGACATTGAGCGTCGAAAGGCATACTGGTGATTTGAAAGGAGGGAATGAGATTCCAAATGATCCAGGAAATGAGAGTTAAGAATAGTTTCAAAGACTTTAAAGTTATACATAATACAAGTAAGATTTATAGGTCGATAATTAGAAGGTTCAAAGAGGTTACCCTTCTTCGGGATGTTTAAAAACTGATTTGGACTATCTGGATGTGTGTACGCCCGCTAAGTTATTGTTCCAGATCGTTAAAAATACTAAATGATTTAGCCTCCTCTCCAGCCCAACCACTCAATAAGTAAGAAATCACCTAAATAGAAGACCTCAGCATTTGGATTAGAAAAGCAACAATCTCGTGAGAAGTAGTAAAATATACAAAAAGATCCGGGAATTTTGTTCCATTAGGGGAGCAGAAGCAGAAACACAACATAAGAGTAGTAGTAGGAAGACAGATCTTAGGCCATAAAATATAGAAATTAGGTGATTCAAGATTTACGAGACGTGTTACAGGAGTATTAGTGTTAATATAGGAGCAGACCCTACCCTTAGTGCGAAAATTGTAAAATAAATTATATATATAATATTATATATATATATAATATATATATATATATATATATATATATATATATATATATATATATATATATATATATATATATATATATATATATATATATATATATATATATATATATATATATTACTTTATATATATATTATATATATATATATTATCCTATATTATATAATATATATATATATATATATATATATATATATATATATATATATATATATATATATATATATAATATATATATATATATATATATATATATATATATATATAATAACAACTAGGAAACTAAAAAAATCAATATATATGTTTAATAAAAAAGTAAACTGGATGACTTGACTTAAATCCCATGTTTTCATTGTCTATGATATGTTTATGTTTATTTGAGTGACTGATTAGAATTGAATGCATTGCTTATTACTGCGTGCACTACATTCGCAGTCCTGTTTGGTCATGAAGGGATAATGTTTTTCTAGCAATGAGAAAATGGCACATCTCATTGTAATTTGCAAACTTTATTTGATTATAGATGCTAAAGAAAATAATTCACATAGTTAACTTTGCCATTAATCTGTTCTCCTACCCAGAGGAGTTTCGTCTCTCCCTAAATGACGAACGATAATTTATGAACTCTTATATAACCTTCGTCTGCTTTATCATTTCGTATCTGAAAATTATAAGCATTCTTAATTTTAGTATATTTAATATTGCTACTGCAATATCTTGTCTTTCAATTGTGCTTATTCAGTTTGCTGGAAAAATAACAGTAGCTGTGTACAAAATACCGTTTCTATCTACATCTGGGTAGCTGTGTTTTATTATTCAGACAAGATCTAAAACTAAAAACTCTTCTCTATAACAAGCACCATTCTCCAACTCCGAGCCTGCTACATTTCGTTTTTTCTTGAGACGTGACGTCAAGATTCTTTGCCATTTCTTTTTTTCAGAAGACTTTAGGAGGGCAACTGTTCGAGAAACTTGCCCTTTTATACTCTACCGGGGGTTTTGTTGCTCCATTTCCACAAGCTTCGAAATGACATTTGTGAGGAGAGTGGCATCTCCAAACCTGATCTTTATGGTAATTTTTCGAGCCATATGTGTTGTGGCATTTTCTGCCCTTTTTTATTATCACTTTCTTTCGCATTCTCAAGTACCCATTTGCACTCATCTGAAAACTTGAGTTGATGATTAATTTTATCTTCGTTTTCTGTTCTTATCTAAAGTTCCTCGCGTTTACATCTCTTCTTTAAGATAGATTGCAATATATATATATATATATATATATATATATATATATATATATATATATATATATATATATATATATATATATATATATATATATATATATATATATATATATATATATATATATATATATATATACTATATATATACTCTCCCAACCTTTTCCACAATCGTTGGGTTGTGTCTACAGCAGGCCAACACCCACTCATCACCAATTTTTTCCAATGACTCTTATCCTCCGTCAATCTCACACTCTCATCCCAGCTCATCCCTCTGTCCCTCAATAACTCTTTGACCCCACTCATCCAACTTCCCCTCGGTTTCCCCCTACTCCTCACAACCTCCACTTCTGATACAAGCACCTTTTTTGCCAGTCTCTTTTCATTCATCCTAGAAACATGCCTAAACCACCTCCGCATGCTCTGTTCAGCTTTCCAAACCATACTCCTTCTCCAACTACACATCTCAGTTAGATTAACATTCCAGACTCTATCCCTACTACCTTGTGTGTGTGTGTGTGTGTGTGTGTGTGTGTATGTATATATATATATATATATATATATATATATATATATATATATATATATATATATATATATATATATATATATATATATATATATATATATATATATATATATATATATATATATATATATATATATATATATATATATATATATATATATATATATATATATATATATATAATAATATATATAATATATATATATATATATATATATACAGATGAAAATCAAGTTAAAAAAGAGATGCAAGAAGCATCAAAAACTTCTTTGGGCAAAATCGAAATTCAAAGTCAATTATCAATGGATGAAAAAAAGAAATTAAAATGGTCGATTTTGAAAAACGTTTTTTGCATTTCATTCGCTTTCACATTGTTATTTACCAGCTTCAATTCAATGTCGAATCTTCAGTCTTCTTTGTACAGGTAAAATTATCATGTTAATTCAATGTTAAAATTTTAGTATTATTGGTAGGTAAAAATCATGTTAATTCAGTGTTGGATCTTCAGTTTTCTTTTACAGGTAAAATTATCATGTTAATTCAATGTTAAAATTTTAGTATTATTGGTAGGTAAAAATCATGTTTATTCAATGTTGGATCTTCAGTCTTCTTTTACAGGTAATATTATCATGTTAATTCAGTATCGAAACTTTAGACTTATCGGTAGATATAAATCATGTTAATTCAGTGTTGGGATCTTCAGTCTTCTTTGTACAGGTAAAAAATCAGGATACTTCGGTGTCGAATCTACAGGTTTCTTTGTATAGGTAAATTATCCTGTTAATTCAGTATTGGTAGAAAAAAAATCATGTTAATTGAAAGTTGGATCTTCAGTCTTCTTTGAACAGGTACAAAAATCAGGTTACTTTGGTCATTCGGTGTCGAATCTTATCATCATATCATGTTAATTCAATATCAAAACTTTATACTTATTCTTAAAATCATGCTGAAAAAAACCATGTTGGATCTTCAATCTTATAAAAAAAGTCCGAGTTTTGCTAGGTAAAAATTCATATTAATTCAATTTCGAATCTTCAGTCTTTTTGAAAATGTAAAAAATCATGTTTATTCAGCGTTGAATCATTAGCGTTCTTCGTTAGGTTAAAAATCGTGTTATTTCAGTGTCGAATCTTCGGTCTTCTTTGCAGAGGTAAAAATAATGTTAATTCAATTTTCAATCTTCACCTTTGAACAAATAAAAATCATATCAATTCAATGTCAAATCTTCAATTTTCTTTGTCAAATCTTCAGTCTTCTTTTATACAAGTAAAATCATGTCAAATTCATGCTCGGAATTTTGTAGAGGTTCTTAAAAATGGATTCATGCATTTATGTATTTAAAATAAATACATGAAATTAAATTTATAATAAGGTGTTGAAGAGTAGAGAAGCTTTCTAGCATTTTAATTTTTAATTAAAATGTTTATAGCTTGATATATATATATATATATATATATATATATATATATATATATATATATATATATAATATATATATATATATATATATATATATATATATATATATATATATATATATATATATATATATATATATATATATGACAATTATTCGTCTATCTGGAGGGATGCCATGTACCCTTGGTCGATCAGAAACAAAACAAAAACAGTTTTTCCACAGTATATATAACTTGACACCTATACTTTCACTCCCAGAATTCTCCGCGTTTCCCCCTTCGTATTTTCCTTGTTTTTTTCCCTCGTGCTTACACTGATAGAAAGAGATGCTGGTTATCTGTTCATCGTTTGTAGCAAAGCCGATGGACGCTGTTAAACTAAGCAAACGTTTTAGTTATATATATTAATACTATGGTTCTTCACTCTCTTCCTACTTATAATAAATTTGTAACAATTTACGACTACCTGATAAAATACCTCCAAAAATCTTCCTCGCAAGTGATTTTTTGTCTTCATTTTACTTATTTCCTCTTAAAATTCTTGTAAGAAGCATATATTTTTGCATCATTTTTAATTATTGTAAGATTAGTTAAACATATTAAAAGGTTATTAGGTACTTAGTCTCACATTAACAAAAGACTCCAAAATTCTCTTTTGTTAAGGAAAAAAATTTGGATCAGGGTAAAACAGGTAGTTTTAAGCTATCTTACATATATATATATATATATATATATATATATATATATATATATATAATATATATATATAGTATATATATATATATATATATATATATATATATATATATATATAATATATATATATATATATATATATATATATATATATTATATATATATATATATATATATATATATATATATATATATATATATATATATATATATATATATATATATATATATATATATATATATATATATATATATATATATAATATATATATATATATATATATATATATATATATATATGTAAAAACAATAACTGCATTATTTCCTGATTGTTTGTTATTATTAATTTACCAAATTTCTGCCTCTGCAAACTTCTTCCTTAATATTAATAAGGTGTGTGATATTTGTTTTCTCATTAACAATGACACTCCACACTGTAATATTATTCATGCCTTTCGAGAAAAATATATCAATATTTTCTACATGCAAATATAAGCAATATATATCGTATCTCCCTTATCGATATATATCGTATCTCGCTTATCGATATATATATAGTATCTCCTTTATCGATATATATCGTATTTCACTTATCGATATATATCGTATCTCGTGTCTTT
>SEYY01012971.1:112500-135000 GCA_009176605.1 Armadillidium nasatum
ATAATCTTTCAAACATTTGATATACGAGTTTGAGTTGTAAATTCTTCAGTCTGCAGTTCCAAATAAGGCTACGGTAACACAATTGTTTAAAAATTTGAAACACAGGTGTTATACAGAATAGAAAGCCCAGTCCGTTCATATCTGTTAATTGTCAACGTACGTTCTCCACTCAGTAAATCTTTCAGAAAGTTATCATCACAGTACGTTTACCATTACCATTGTTTTGAAGGTTACAAAGAAGTTTAAATTGCATTCCTACAACATTGTGTTGTCCATGAACTGAAAGAACCAGACTATTAAAATAGTTTGCAATTCTATCGTTGGTTTCTTTCTTTAGTTGATGCAAATAATGGAATTGAGGCGTTAAGATGTGCATATTTCGGAGAGAAAGCCAAGTTTCACATAATTGAATGGTTACAAGAATAGGCTGTGGAAACTTCAATTCAAACTCATCTATCACACCTTTGTATGATTTGGACGCACATTACATTAACATATTAACAATAAATACACGTTCGTCTTTGAAAAACTACATTGATAACACAATGGAATAAACTTTTCTGTGCAAATTTCACGTAATTTTTTTTCCAGCAACACAATTAAAAGATCAGATGCTGGAGCTTCATTTACTTATGAGCATTTATTACTATTACCACCATTACCATTTCTAACATCATCTTTATTACCATTATCTTATTTTCTTTAGCTTCCTTAAATATACTACAAATACCTATTTATTGCTTTATTAACAGATAACCCCTAATAATTCTAAGTTCTGTCAAAAGACAACTTTTAATTTATTTCAAATTAATTTTATTTTATCAAAAGATAAACGATAAATGTATGTCAACAGACATCTAACAACCTAATACGACAAACTTAGGTTAAAAGACCAGCTTTATATAATTATTTATTTAATAAAATAGAAAATATCTGCTTTATATTCACTTTAAATTAAAGAATATAATTTTATATCTTTTAAAAAATTAATAATGACACGTAAATGTTTTTCCTACAGCTACAACCTGTTGGCTTTGACAACAGCGCTGCCACCTATTAAAATATGGCAGAAAATGTGCTCGTGCCTTTGTTTTACTCTTATATTTTAAGCTCTGTCCTTTATATACAGTATAAACCCTTAGTAATTTAAGGTCGTTTCTCTTGCATTATTTTTATAAATTCCAATGGTAGAAAATTTTTTAATTGAAATTTTTGACATTTTAATTATTAGAGGAAGTGTAGAATATCCTAAAGATCAACAATTTTCTCTTAGAACATCATTTTTCATTTCATTGGGGAAGGGTGTGAAGAAACCAAAGGGGACTAATTTATGGGCACGTATCACTACATTAAAATGGGGTGGAATAATCTTGTGGCAATTAAACTGCATGGAAGCAAAACACTTCTATCACTGGTTTCAATAATAGCCGATTTGGAAATTTTCTTAACTAGAACAGCTTATCCATCTATTTACTTAGTATAAGCACACACACTATCAATCAAACCAAACTCAATCATAGTTCTAAAACTGACAATCAAGACTGAAAATAAACCAAAACTAAATTTCTACGTACACTTCATAATTTAATGGGTATACATGGAAAAGTTTGGTTAAGGAACATTTAAAACTTTTATGTTTCACATCCAGAATAGTAACCTTGTTTTATTAAGTTCTTGATAAGCTCTATATTTAAATTGTATTAATAAAAAAATATAGAACATTTATCCGATCTTTGAAAGGTTAAAATTATTGTGATTTTTCTTCTATCAGGCCTACGTAACATGTGCAATAGGCGTTCACATGGTCGGGTACGTGTACCTTTGTTACGGAATTAGTGATGCGATATTTTCTTATGGTTTTACACCACTCATGAAGTACACCAAAAGACTGCCAATATTTACATTTGGGTTTCTACTAGACTTGGCACTGATGATCACGCTTTTACTGTGGCAACCTCATCCTGACAAGTATATCGTATTTTTTGTTATCCCAGCCTTATGGGGAATGGCAGATGCAGTGTGGCAGACCCAAATAAATGGTTAGTGCTAAAAATAGAGTTTACAGCGGTGACATATTACAATAAATCGTCCTATTGAATTGTAATATCAAAATATAGTAAAAATTTGCATATCCACTAAATATTAAATATCAATAATTTTGCAGCTTTCTATGGAGTGATATTTTCCGATAGTGCAGAAGCCGCTTTCAGTAACTACAGACTGTGGGAATCTTTTGGATTCATCATAGCTTATGTAATGGGTGGAACGTTATGTATAAAGGCTAAACTTATTATTAATATAACATTTCTAATAATAGGAATATCAGGATATTATTTAATTGAATTAAAATTTATTAAATCGAGAATATTTTAATAAAGATTTCGAAATTTTTTATTATCCTTCCTATAAATTAAGAAAATGGATAAAAAAAATAAAATAAAAATTAAACCTCGTCTTCATTCAGCAGCATATTAGGAATACCATTTGAGATTGGAAATCTTCTTTTAGTTTCTGGACATTCCAAGCTACCGGTAATCACTTCGATCTGAAAGACAAATGTTATAAATAAACGTAAATTTAAAAAAAAAAAATAAACAAATTTAACAAAAGAAAAATAAAAAAAAAATAAAATCAGTCAAATTAATTTTCAAAAACTTCATCAACCACGCTAATTTGCAAATATTAAAGATACATATCCTAATTCTTATTAAGACTCACTCTATTAAAGAAATTGTGTTTGGTACCTCTTACACAAAGTTCATGTGTAGGGTTAATGTGTTACGAGTGTGTGGGTTCTCACTTACAAATAATAGTCAATATTTTTATTTTTAAGAGATTTTAGATATTTACATCAATCTTTTTATCTTAAATTTTAACTACCTACACCTACGCTTTAACACTGGATTATTATAGCTATTCCTTCTCCCTTTCTTATAGTTTTAATTTTTTTTTTAAATAAACCCTTTTTCCCCTCCTGTAAATATAATATTTAGACTGTAAGAATGAGTAAACATAGGCGTTTCCTATTCGGAAAGAGATAAAGACTATCCAAATCCATATGCATCTGTAATTATTTTTTTTCCAACTGAAGTTTGTTGGATTCCTGTTTGACAGCATAGATGGTCAATACAGTTTAAATGTCCTGATAAGCAGGAAAAGGAAAGAAAACTGCTTTGAAATTTTTAATACCTCTTTGGTTATAAATCACCGGAATTTCTATATATTCAGTATTTTAAAGCCAATCTCTAATTTTCATCAAGAGGAGTAGTGGGATCACATAACGTTAAGAGTTTGTAAGTTATTTTTTATACAAGAAATGGTCAAGGACAATAAATGACAAGTGTTGGAAAAATAAATATAAAAAATTTTGTAATTTGAAGCCGAATGGTAAGATATTTAAGACATTCACATTAAAGAAAAGAGGATCTTCAATCTTTATGAAATTAATTATATGAATCTGTTTAAACGATATATCAAAGGCATAATGAATATTTTTTAACAAGGTGATTTTCCCATCTATATGAAAAGTAAAAAGTAGAAGAGCGTGATTTACTTTTAAAATAAATCAAAAGAAAATTGCATGACTAAGAAAAATTTTAAAATTCTCTTGATTATATTATCAGAATAATGAAGAAGCAAAATGAATAAACATTTTAAACAAAAACAAAAAAAGCAAACCATTGAAACATTACATAATGTTAATTAAGAGTAACATGCTTTAAAGATTGGTTAAGAAACTAATAATTATCAATGATAATTTACCGAAACTTGAAAAAAATAATCTTAAAAGTAAAAAATTATTTCTTTGAATCTTGGTAAATAAATGTCATTTCCCAAATTTATTATGGTTTTAAATATTTAATGAAAACTCAATTTCGAAGGGCACCTTCTAGGGTACTTTTAAAAAGTTTTTCAAAGTAACGATAATCTTCGATTTATCAGCAGTTAGCCGACAAGTGAACTCTTATAATAATATTGTTATATAGTCGGCATAAATGTCCGTTTCTTGCTCGCAATTAGCCGATACCTCTTATCTTCCATAATCAGATGAAGGCTGGATCAATCAAGAGACTCTCTCAGTTTAGGCACAATACACAATGCTATGCATCCTCCATAAAGGGTTCAAACCAGAAAAAAAAATGGTTTTTTAACCATTTGGCTCATTCTTCACATAACTCCAGTTGCTACAAAATTTAGAATTCCACCCCCAACGCCAATTTAACAACCTCATCCATCTTCCTTCACATAGTACCAAATAATTTCTAATATCCTGCAACAACGAACCTTCTAAAAACCAACCATTGGGTAATAACAGAAATTTTCATGAATAAATGACTTAAAACTAGGCACAACAAATAAGCTTGATTTTGAGCTTTAGGTCAAATCATGTACAATAAAAAGTAAAAGACAAAGAAACTGCTAACAATTAAATAAGAATTGTTAAATAAAAGTACAATGTCAACTTTTATATCTTGAAAATACAATCTTATATTAAAAAAAAAAAAAATTTAAATTAAAATTTAAAACAACGTAATTAATTCCATACCTCTAAAAGAACATGATGTAATTTTTTTAACAATTCATCATTACTTTCCCAATTTTCAGGTAAGGTCTCCGGTAACCCTTCACTATGACCAATCTAAAAACAAAAAATATTAATACGGCACTGAAAAAAATTAAAAAAAAAATTTTTTTTGTACTAAAAGTTTCTGGTAAACCTTCACTACGAAAAATCTGAAAAGAATATGCAAAATTCAAAATTAAATTTAAAAAAACAAAAATAAAACCCAGTGGTTTAATTTTTTTTCCCCCCTATATAAAAGGTTAAACTCAGGCAGTTTACTTTTCATGTAGTTTTTAGAATCATATATATTACTGTTCTTATAACTTTTGGTGCTAAAATATTTATATTAATCTTCAGAAAACATTTTAAATTTAAAAAAATATCTTTGCAAAAAAAAAAAAAAAAAAAAAAATATAAATATAATATATATATATATATATATATATATATATATATATATATATATATATATATATATATATATATATATATATATATATATATATATATATATATATATATATATTATATATATATATATATATATATATATATATATATATATATATATATATATATATATATATAATATATATATATATATATATATATATATATATATATATATATATATATATATATATATATATATATATATATATATATATATATATATATATATATATATATATATATATATATATATATATATATATATATATATATATATATATGTATATATATATAGTAATATATAATGTGTGTGTGTGTGATGGGACGATTAAGAATTTTTTTTACTATGACGATGAAACTAAGAAAAGTACTCCAAAAATAAAAATTATTTTAATAAATTTAAAAATTTTGTATTAAATAAAAATTATTCTTTTCTTTATTACGTATTCAAGTGTATAAATACACGTAATTTTAATAGTATAATACAGGGCTCCTCACTCGCTCTCGATTCCAGATATGCGCTTATAGATAAAGCAGTGGTCATAAATTACTCAAATTTGCCAAGCACATACCTTGGTGTGTGAGAATAGTGCTGACATCAAAACAAGTGTTGGAAGTGATCGCCATTAGCATCAAGGCAAACTTCCACATGTTTTCCCATGTACGGAAGGATTCAATTGTTTACTGAATATTGTCTTTCAGTTGCATGATAGTATATGGATTGTTGCGATACAATTTCCCATTCGGCATGACCCCATGGGAAAAAATCTGGCGGGGTAAGGTCAGGCGATCTTGGTGGCTAAATGATGGGATCTTCAAAGGATTCAATTTCGTACATGCTGATGACGGATGTGTGGCAATGGGCGCCATCCTGTTAAAAATAGCCAGTATAGAGTTCGTCATCCAAATGATTTACGAATTCATTGAAGATGTTCAATTTATATACAAATTTTATTAACTGACGACCAGTACTGTGATATCTATAAGCGAATGACTTGGGCCGAGAACGAGTAGAACACTCTGTTGTATCTTCAAAACAATGATTTTAAAAATTTTTAATATGTGACAATATGAATGGACATGCAAATTCTATTAATTTAAATTTAAAGCTCTTAAATTGTGATGCAAAAAATGTTTCTCCAATTTCTGGCGTAATTCGATTTCGTCTTGGGAGTGTTTATACTAAACTTTTCTCTCTCATGAGAAGGTGAAGCAGATATTATTATATGTAAAATAATCGGCAAAAAATTGACAATAACGATTAATCGTCCTATATATATATATATATATATATATATATATATATATATATATATATAATATATATATATATATATATATATATATATATATATATATATATATATATATATATATATATATATATATATATATATATATATATATATATATATATATATATATATATATATATATATATATATATATATATATACAATTTGTAATATATTCTGATTTCTCATTATTCTTATTGAAGTTTTCAATAACTGTATTCAAAATATAAAATGTGCTGAATTTAAATTTAATATCTGGTAAACTGATTATTAAATATTTGAGCAATATTTATATTAAGAGTTATCAGAGAATTTATAAATCTTCTGTAAGTATAATAAGAAAATTTGGTTAACTTAATTTTTAGTAAAATTTTTTTTTTACTGATTTAATTTTTCTACAACCAAAGTTTTATAGCTTTATTTAATGACTGTATCTAGCTAAAACTAAATACATTGATCTTATACCTAAGTGAGTTTATTTCTAATAAATATTTCACTAATCAGCAAATATGTAATAAGCAAAAAATCTTAAATATTTAAAAACAAGACTGACTAGAGAGAGAGAAAAAAAAAAACTATATAAATCCGAAAATGTATCCTTACACATTTTGCTCCAAATAAGAGTGCTTTCCAATTCAATTTACTAACTGTTTTTGTAATAAATTGTTGCTGAAAATCTACATCCACTTGTTTAACTTCATCTACCTGAAAAAAAAAAAAAATTGTAATAAATTAAAAATTAAAGAAAATAAGACCTAGTTAAATGTTGCAAGAACTTATTAAGACTATTTTGCAAACTTTCACTAGTACCGTATCTTATAAATTTCCTTATAGAAACATTCACCACAAAATTTAAGAATTTCTTCTAATCCAGACTAAAGGGCTTTATAAACTACAAGTCATTCATCTCTTTATAAACTATGATAGTCCTAATATTAAATGCTCAGTACAAATTATATTCGGATGAATTTCTTTAAATTTAAATACAAAATTTTTTTTTATAATTAAGTTAAAAGACACTTAAAAGTTAAAAGCAATGACACAAAAGGTGATTTTTACATTATTTAGTGAACCTTATAGAACAGTTTAGATATAAAAATATTTAATAAGAATTAAATTTCACACAAAGTCGGTAAAATCCACCAAGAACATCAATAAAATAACTAAGCACATAACAAATCAATTGCTTATTGAATTTTAATTCACTTTATATCGCGAATAAATTAACTAATACAATACTTACATATATTTGTAGGGGATATCCTTCTTTTACAGTTTTTAATGCATTACTTGTTAGCATGTTGTGTGTAATTAACTTCATGTTTCTTATACTTTTAATAGTATTTATTCTGTCATGAAATATATTAGATAATTGAAGAAGTGTTTTCATGAAAATACTAGCTAAATATATATTTTACATGAATATTCCTGGAGGATTTCATAAAATTAATAAAACAGATTAAATTGAAGTCCTTTTCTATTTTGAAAACCTATTTTGATTTTAAAAATTTTAGAATTAACTATTTTGTTTTAAGATGGTTTCTAAATAGACTGTTCACTTGTGATTTCTCTTTTACAATGACTACTTCTCTTTGCATCTCAATATTTTGGTGAAGCTTTTGTTTCCATTAAATTCTAAAATACTAATATAATAAAATTTTTTAAAAACTTTCCTGTGCACAGCATCAAAATCTTTGGATATACAAAAAAATTGTTCTAAATAAAAATTTGTATCTTATCCAATTATACAACCTCTGAAAAATATGAACTTTGCATGGGTAGAAAAAAACTTATGCTCAAAAATAATTTAAGTTTTTTTTTTGAAGTTTCATGATTTTAGGTATTCAAAGTAATTAAACTTTTTTTGGGGCAGCCAACATGAAAAGTTCAAGTATAACGAAATTGATATAAATGATTTATCTATTTAAAGGTCAATTATCAAGTCATTTTGACAAAGGGAATATGCTGAAAAATTTGCAGAATATTGCTCCCATACATGTCCGATTTTTGTCAAATATTTAAGTTCAAACACTTTTTACTTCAAATTATGTTCTAGATAATTTATACTAGTTTTATCCATTTATATTAATAAAAAGCACTACTGAAGTCATTTTTAAATATTGTACAGTGGTCAGTTTTCCCCAATGCAAATGAAATTTTTTAGTTTTTCCTCAATTTCATTTTGTATCACCAATTTTCAAAAAATAGTAATTTGCATATTTCCATAAACTGTTTTAAATATTCTGAAAGATTAATTTCTAAAAAAAATTATAAATTCAGTTATATCATGAAATCCTGATTTTTTGCAACTCCCGAAAGTTGAAATTTTTGTTACTTTTCCCCCAGTCTTACATTAACTGTTCTGTACTTTCCAATTCACTCAACCTTTTTTATCTTTGCAATGTGACATTGGTGCTTCTCACTTTTCTATACATACTAAAGTGGCAAGTGCTTGAGGGAATTGACCACTTGTATGCCACCACCATTATAACATCTTTGTTGCACAAGGGGTGTAGTGTCTGCACATGAATTTTGTGAAGAAAATAGCTTTGGTGCTCTCTCTCCTCTTTAGTCACATGTTTTGTGGAATTCTCTTATAACTACAGTAATTCCTGCCAAATTTAATCTCACTAACTTTGAAGCTTGCATCTGTGCTTACCTAAAAAATTTACAATAGGTCGGCATTGTATGGGTATTTGTTTTAACACATTTCATACTTTCTCTCTCTCTCCCCCCCCCTTCAGAGGCTCTACCCACGAGCTGTGATGATACAAAAAAAAACAAAAAAAACAGACTTTAGTCAAATATATATTTTACAAAAGTTTTGAGTAGTCCATCTTAGAACACACATTGATATGGGGTAGGAGCAATTTTTTTTGTTTCACTCGAGTTTTATATCATAAAAACTATTTAAATAAGTGTATGTTTGGTGGAAAAAATCCCTTAAAAGACACTACAATGATTTTTAAATTTAATTTTATTTATAGAGAATGGAAGATAACCAATATCTTAACAATATTCCCAAAGGGGATATAATTTTTAAAATGTGACATGCTACACTTCCATTTTTCTGGCATTTTATTTTCAAACCAAACCTCACCACACTCTCTTGAGAGATGAATAAAAAAAATTTGAGTTGTTTTTTGATCTCTTTCTCTTGCAAACAAATAATATACAGTAGCAGCAAACACACCTCAGGTATATAGCAACTTCATATTAACATAGATGATAGCTTGAACATTAGCTTTCCACAAGCTACTTTATCAAAAAAATTTTTTTTTTGCTAATACCCAAATTATCTACTAAAACAGGCCTTCCCTCTGTCCATTCAAAAAGTTATCTTAAAAATGAATACTCTTTAGTTTTATTTATAAATTTTTAATATTGTTCATAATTATGCAAAAACTTTATAATCTTGAGTAATGTATTACTTCATGTAATAACTAATTTAGTATAAGAGGTAAATAAGAATAATATTAAATACAAGAGCAGTGAGGAAAAATCTTTAAAGAATAAAATAGTTCTGATATTTCACTAATGAATGAATACTAAATTATAAATAAAGCCATATATTAAGAGGTATTGCAACTTTTGCAAAGAAGCACACAGTAACTATAAAATTGAGTCATTACATATAGTACATTAAAAACAAAAAAAATTAGAGGTAGTAAGAAAAATCAAGACTACCGAACACTGTTCTAATCAAAGTAAAGTAAATTTGCTAATTCAGATACATATACAACATACAAAACATATAAATGAAACTACACATTTATTTATTGTCTATTTGTCATTTAATTCTACTGACTAAAAAAATTCTTCAACCTAAATTCGAAAACAGAACATTTTCATCCTGCTCCTTTCACTTAAATCAACATTTTTAAGTGATTTCAACATTCAGAACATTAGTATTCATGATAAAGCTGGTGAACTATTTTTTTCAATTCAGAACCTTGAGCAGTTGGTTCAACTCCCTACCCATATCCCTGACTGTTATGGTGATGAACCAAACATGCTTTATCTTTTCTTAACTTCTTTTTCTCCTTACACTTAAATTCTTTCCTCCTCTAGGTTCACCTGATCACCTCATCTTTATATCCTGTTCTTCAAGTCTTCCTGCAAAAACAACCCTTACCTTATGATTCTTGTAAAATCTATTCTCCAATACTCTAAACTCTCTGCTAACTGGTCTAACTTGTGGTTGTATTTCTGATTTCCCATTTCTGTGGTAAGGGTACCTCAGAATGTGCAGATCAATAACTCTTTGGAATGGAAGAGTTCATTCCATATTTTTTCCCTTCAACTAACCTTAAATTATTTTTTAATTATGTTATTCTTGTGCTACTAGCACAAGGATTACTACCATCTTCAAACTCTAACAACGCATTCAATATTTCATCCAGGAATTGTGCAAAATCTATTCTCCATAATACAAAAACCTAATTTCTCAGCCATAAATGCAATATTTTGCAAGTACATGTTTACAAAATATTTGCTTCCTCTTGATAATACTAAGATCAATAAAATCCTTACAGTAAATGATAGAAAGACTTTCTGCACTATATAATAAACCAATTACAATAACTTCCAAACATCATATTTTGTTTTTGAGAGCAAACCTCACCATTGAAGGGCATATGCAGTCCTTCCAGGCAGATAAAATACTGCCCATCAGGTCAACATTGGTTCAGAATATGTGAACTACTCACAATGAGTACTTGTGATGCCCTCTCCAATTATCATACATAGTAGTTTGACATGCTCCTCAAAGACCTGGCCATTGGCATGTGCAATGTAAATTAAATTGATGTAATATTTTAACACACAAGAATAAGGTTACCAGATAGTGAATTCTAAAAGTCAGTTGTATAAATTAAAAATTCAAAAATATTCTGGAAATAACCAGGAAAAGTTTTCCAAAGTAAAATATAAAGCCCATCACATACGACTTTCAGAAATATTCTTTGGGTAGTTGATAAAAGACAGTCAATAAATGCATGCTAAATAGTAAGTCTTTTTTGACAGTGTACACATTTTACAAAGAGTATTTTCAAAAAGTGGATGACAGTAAAAAATGCACAATCTAGCAGAAGTTTTACCAGGATAAACTGATTTCTTAATTTATGAAATTATAAGTACTGAACCAATCCTGTAAATCTATTTCACTCTCTCTGCTAAAAGTAAGGACTGACTGAGGTTGAAATTTTGCCAGGGCCTTGGCAGGGTTGCCTAAAATTTGTAAAGAGGTCAAAAGTACTGAAATTTTAGGTTAAGAAAATTAGATATACAGTAATTTTAATTGAGATTAATAATTATAAGGAAGGAGCAGAATAGCCACGTAAATTAGTGATATGCATTTTTTCAGAAAGAAAAAAAAATTCCAGATTCTGTATAATAAAAGTTTAATTTCAATACTGAGGATGATATGGAAATATGTCCATTGCATTCTAATTAGGTAAATATAATAATAGTACTAATTTTATCATTAAAATACTGGTGATAGTAAATTAGGTTTTAAAGACAAGTTAAAATTTGAAAAAATATAAGATATAAAATTATCAATATAACCTTTAGTTATATGTATTGCTATTTTATTACTATGCATCAAACTTGTATCATTTAGCTCAATTTCAAAATTATTATTCTCTTTATACTTTCAGTTACTATGGCTAAAAGATCAGCTTCAGCAGTATGGAAGTACTTTATAATGTTTCAGGATAGGCTTGAAATAGTTAAATAACATCTGCAATCAGGAAATTAGAAGAGGACCTTTTGGTGCCCAAAGTAAAATTTTTCAAACAAATCTTTATAAGGGTATCTAAAATCAAAACACAAAGATGAACATTCACTAGTAGAAGAGGAGTGGTTAAAATAGAAAAAATATTAAAAAACAAGAAAAAATCTTAATTTTATTATATTTTGATTTAGTATACCATTAATAAGTATAATTTGCCATTTTAACCCCGGCAGAAAAACCCCAGTTTTTCCTGATTTCTAGCTGGGGCCTCAGCTGGTCTATAACAATAATGACTATTGGCTTCTAGAATGCAAACAAGAATGATCTTCCAACATTAGCAACACTGCCAAGAGTATATTTATGACCCACCAACAAGCTCCAGCGCCAGTGAAAGAAAAAGTAAGGAAATCAATTCAAAAAGATAATCAAACTATTGCCAAAGAATGTAGAAATACTACCATTTTTAAAATACAATCTTAAAGCAGTATTGACACTACCCTCTGTTTCTGAACATTTCACTCCCCCAAATCTAAAACTTATGATGGAAATGTTTAAGAAGATTCTGATTGTGAATAGTGATTTAAGTTTCGTCGTCCTCGTTGCACAAGGGGTGCCCTGCTTTTGCACCAATTTTGTGTGGAAGTGGGAAACCCCAGGCAAGCTCATTGTGGTACCTCCTTCTTTCTAGCCACCTCTGTTCTGTGGAACTCTTTACCATCGTCTATTTTTCTCCTGCATTTAATCTTCCACTCTATGCCCACCTGAGGGATGTGCATTAGGTGTGTTAAGTTTTCTTTCTCTGTGTGTGCCCCCTCCATGAAAAGGGCTCTGCCTGTGAGTGGTGGTATTTCTGTAAAAAAAAAAAAAAAACTGAATGAATTGTTTATTTCCTCTATGTTGTATTCATTTTGCCCCAACCAATATATATAACAGAAATAATGGAATTAAAATCTTAATTTTCTTATATTGTTTAATGTAATACATCAATAATAAGTATAATTTGCCATTATCCCCAGCAGGTAAACCCCAGTTTTCCCTGATTATTGTCCAAAGCCATGGTCAATAAAAATGGCAGGGGTTGGCTGATACCCTGTTTGGTCCATAGCCAAAAGGCAGCCCAAATCTTCCAAATCAAGTTGAATTTTATTATGAAATACTTTACACATATATGCAATCCCAAAATGTAAGGTTCTTTGGCTACCATGTCTACCCTATGATGCATATCAATTCCAACATATCCAAGAATCCAAAAGAATTCTATAATTCTGTTATGAAATTAAAAAATTCATATTCTTATTTTATAAATAAAAAATGATGTGATGAAGAGCTTCCTTCAATAAATCTCAATACAGAAAGGGAATCTGTAAATATAGCAAGTTTGTTATACGGTTTAGTTTTAAAATATATATAGTACATTGAACTTGTATATTACATATAGCTCAGCTGCAGATACTGTACCATAGAAAAGCAGTTTATATTGTGGTAAGTATCCATTATACAAAAATGTATAACCAGTATTAAGTAAAAATTATAGTGTTAATAGGATCTTTCAAGAGAACATTTTTTCTTCATATTTCGAAATGATAAAAATGAATTGATCAGTTCATCTTTTTTAAGTAATTTAAGAAGAGGAAAACAATTTTGTATACTAAAAACAAAATTAACAAAGTAATAAATATGATTATTCAACAAGAGATTATACGATTTCATTAGTATGTCCTTTGGCTTACACTACCAGCTTGCTGTATCAGCATCAAGGAGGAAAAATTCTGAACTAAAGAAAAAGGTTTTTAAAAAATACTAAACTATAAACCAAATATTACAAAATAAAGTGAATTACGTAAATTAAGTTAATAAAAAACTTCTCTATTTACATAAAATTATGTACCAAAAGCAAAGACCCAGCATTTACTAACTGTTAGGCATACTTTTACCCTTTTAAGTCTAGGTTAGGTTAAGTTAAACTAGTTTGTTGGACCAAACTAGTTCAACTTAACCTATGATCTCTATTGGCAAATTCAATTCATTACATGTTCTTTATAATCTTCCATTACAAGGAAGATCATGAGTAGATAATAATCAAATATAATAATCCAGAAACCTTTGTCTCATAGGATGACCACACCTTAATTTATGTGAAAACACATAATTTAAACCCAATAAGTTTATTAGTATAGCAAAGACAAAGACATATGTGCTTCAGTCTCTAAAAAATCAACATTAGTACACTTGAGAGCATCAACTTATAGTTAGGTCTTTTATTCTGATAAGAATCTTACAAAACTGCTGTAATCTAATATGTAATGAAAGTCAATCTGCACCCCTAAAGTTATTTCCAATATATTTCAACCGAGACATGACTTTTTCAGCATTACTTTTAAGATAACGAATATGAAAATGTCCGTTTACACAGATTACTTTATAATATAAAATACGACATTCATAATGAAAGGTTGAAAATCATTTTTAGTAAAATTTGAACCGCATAAAGAACATGCATTTAGTCACATAAGGAATGAGTCGATATAAATGAAAATTTTTGCTAACCGCGAATAAAAATTTAAAAATTTTAAGTTTTAACTTTCGTTTCGAAAGTTATCGTATTAAATTAAAACATTTAAAAATAATATTTTATTTTTAAAAATGTAGACATTTCATTATTGGTATACTTTAAATTGTTCATTACATATATTTATTGCAAAATTTTTTTCCTATCTATCCAAATTTATGCACATCACTTTCAAAAATTTTATTCCTACATAAAACTGAGATTTTATAAGATATTACATTAGTGTATCAATGAAATTAATCTAGAAAGAGAACTTTATATTTGCAGCATTCACACGGAGGCAGCTCTGCTTCTATAAGTGAACCAAATTTTGTTGCTAACTTATCAATTTGCTAACCTATCAACGTCTGCTAACCTAACGATAGTTACTAACCCATAAAAACTAAACATTATAAATACTTGCTATTACGGCTTCAACATTACCTAGTTAAACCCAGCTAATCTTAACAGGGCTTATGCTAAATAATTAGCCTAAAAATACCTGTTAATCATATTCTTATATTTTCACTAAGAAAGATCAATATACCTTAATGATAACCTTTGACTAACGAACGTTGGATATATATATATATATATAATATATATATATATATATATATATATATATATATATATATATATATATGGCGGCGTTCGTCGAGGCCTGTATATATATATATATATATATATATATAAGATAGTGAGATAGGAAGATAGATAAAATATGATTGTGCTTGAAGCCTACAAAGCGATGGTGAAAGGATAGACAATTTGGGAGAGGAGCTTAACTAAGACTTTAATAAACCGATCAGCTTTTAAAGGATACAAAAGATGCATCTTCAATTAAATTTGATAAAATAATTTCTTATTGAGGAGCATTACAAATAACTATAACTAATGATATCAATGACGTTATAGCGCGAAAATTTAAAAAAAAAAAATGAATCTTTATTTTGATGTGACAACGAAGAAACGGGAAAAAAAATATTTTAGAATTTAAAATATTTAATTTTCAATAAATTTTAATATAATATAAATATGAAAGACGAAATCTTTTTTTAAATCTATGAATAAATGAAATTTTATTCTATGCTTTGATCAGCTAAATGGAAATATTTACTTTTCGTTTCTGAATCGTCAGTCCGGAAAAGAAGATCACACATTAATTTACAATACTTGTATTTCATATTTTTCTTTTTTTTACATGTATTAGACTATTCCCCCGCTTGTGTTAAATCTTAAATGGAGCATAGTCTAGATGCTAACCGAGACCATAGTATCTGTCAATAGGGCATATTCGGACGGAACTGCTATATACCGATGACTATTGCAAATAAACTCGAAGTTGGCATTATCAGCCAACACTACCTCGCTGTGAAATTTCTGGTTCATATATATATATATATATATATATATATATATATATATATATATATATATATATATATATATATATATATATATATATATATATATATATATATATATATATATATATATATATATATATATATATATATATATATATATATATATATATATATATATATATATATATATATATATATATATATATATATATATATATATATATATATATATATATATATATATATATATATATATATTATGTGTGTGTATGTGTATTTGTATGTATGTTTATGCTACATAAAGTTTTCATCATCTTGAGAGGTCGTAGACATTGAGTCTCATTGAGTTATGAAAAACACTAAGAGCCCATTTAACGGAGAAAATTGAAGATCAAACAAATGTCAAACAAAGTTTTGAGAAACTTTAAACAAAAATAACGAAGGTAAAATGGCACCACAAAAATTTTTCGGTTGGATGAAGTCTTAAAATAAATTACAAGTAACTTTATATATATTAAACCAAAATAAATAAATAAATAAATAAATAAATAAATAAAAATAAAGAAAATTGACGTTATTTTTTATGATTTTTGAGTTTTAATATATTTAAATAAATAAATGAAACTAAAATAAATCTCTCTCTCTCTCTCTCTCTCTCTCTCTCTCTCTCTCTCTCTCTCTCTCTCTCTCTCTCTCTCTCTCTCTCTCTATATATATATATATATATATATATATATATATATATATATATATATATATATATATATATATATATATATATATATATATATATATATATATATATATATATATATATATATATATATATATATATACTATATCTTTTTCATAAACTATAAAATCAATAAAACCGAATAAAAATGATATTTTTTATAGAGGAAAAGGTAAATGAAGAACTGAAATGAAAAGTTAATTTCATCGTTTTTTTTTTTTTTTTTTTTTTTTTTTTTTTTTTTTTTTTTTTTTTTTTTTTTTTTTTTTTTTTTTACCTTTACTGAAGCATCTTTGTCTAATTATCATTTTATTCTTCATTGATTACATTACTCAGGAACATTTTACCAGAATTGCCCAAGCAATCCTGAAGCCAAAAGTAATAGCAAGTTTTGATAATAAACTCTTTGTATGTTTAATTTGAATGCATTATTAAACTATTTTTTTGTTTTGCGTTACTTGCTCTAATTCTTTAATTATAGATTTATATTTTTCCGTGCTATATTTTACTACAGAAAGGGAGATGCTTGAGATGGCTACTAGAAAACTTTCTTTTTAATATAAATTTTTTTTATTTCTTTATGTTACTTTAATTTTTTATTTATTTATTTTTTTTACATTATACAGTATTTATCGCTTTGTTAAACGAACTTTAAATTTAGCGTAACAACTCCAGAGATAACGATCTTGAAATGTTTTAAAACTGGTACTAAAAAATATTTTTTTTAATATCACATCTATCATTTCATTGTCCTGGAAAACTGGAAAATCAGAACTTAAAACTTCTTAAACCTCTTTTGAGCAGTGAAGAGTTGTTCTTATTTACAGTTTTCTCTGTCTTCATCCTGTTCAGACAAAGGTCACAATTTTTATGGAACTTAAATATACTCTTCCGAAATAAATTTTCTTTTCAGAACCAACGTAAAATTATCTTGTATCATGCATAAGCTCAAGACACATATAACTTATTGTTACTTTATAGTTAGTAGATAAGTCCCACAAACTAGTGATCTTGATAATTATCAAATTAATATTTGGTTTAAGATTTAGATTCTAATCTAAATTCTAAAACAGTTATCTATACTTTATATGAATTATGATCATGTATTTTGAAATATTTTATGGGGATTTTTAAGTAAAAGTTAACCATGTAAAGCTTACAAAACCAAAATAATTGACAGAACTCAAGACATTGTTTTAAATGACATTATAAATTTGACTATCATAAAGATTTGTATGCTTCACAGTTTAAAACAGGGGTTCGATCCTAACCTTTTTATGCTTGTGGGCCCCCTGATTGATAACTTTAAATTTCAAAAAGTTAATTATTTATTATTAACAGACTACGTACCTAGATACACACAGTACAGGACAAAAATGTAGCGACTCTTGACAATGAAAGTGAGCTACAGCAGAAAAAACAGACGGTTTGATGCTATGGGATTTTTTTTTCGTCTCAGTATGAAATTAATAAAGTTAAATTCTATACATTATATTCATATTTTTCTCGGTTCTAAGCACTGCAAAAATTGTCCTAACGAATTGTTGGGACAAGTGGCAAAAATGTCACACTAAAATTTTCAATAGAGAAAAGACATGCTAAGCATAAGAAAGTCGCTTCACCGATTTATTTTTTAATCAGAAAATAAGTGAAAAAATTGTAGTGACATTTTTGCCATTTGTCCCAAGGATAATTTTTGCATTGAGTGTAAAAACTAACAAGTATTTTAAAATAATGAAGTAATTATTAGACTAATAAAAAAAAAGACATTTACAGCCTTATAACGTAGGCACCTTCTTAAATCGATATTAATATTTTACTTAAATTATTTATGACAACAAATAAATCGGCTCAATAATGAACATTAATAGGAATAGCCTTTTAAATCATCAAATGACAAAAATAGATTTTGATGATGCTCGTACCGATTAATCGGTGAATTAATATTTGAAATGAAAGAATCATTTATTGCTCATATAATCTCCTCACACATATATACACACACACAAACACACACACACATATATATATATATATATATATATATATATATATATATATATATATATATATATATATATATATATATATATATATATATATATATATATATATATATATATATATATATATATATATATATATATATATATATATATATATATATATATATATATATATATATATATATATATATATATATATATATATATATATATATATATATATATATATATATATATATATATATATATATATATATATATATATATATATATATATATATATATATATATATATATTATATATATATAATATATATACTATATATATATATATATATATATATAATATATATATATAAATATATATATATATAATATATAATATATATATATATATATAATATATATATATATATATATATATATATATATATATATATATATATATATATATATATATATATATATATATATATATATATATATATATATATATATATATATATATATATATATATATATATATATATATATATACCACTAGAGTTGAGGTTGGTTCAAATCAACAGGTTCAAATCAATTTGCGTGAATCAAATTAATATCACAACTGCTCCTATAGAAATTTGTTCATGATGTGCTCAAAGGAAGGTCTTTATCTCCTTTCTCTTTCTACTCTCAATTGAGGAAGATCACAAAGTGTGCCTTAACACATTGAGGCTCTTAACTAAATATATAAGTATTAATTTTAATGTTAAATTGACTTTGATATTGGAGTTATAAGCTGCGATGATTGGTATTATCTGAATAGCAACGCTAATATTGGGGAAGACCTTTCTCATAAATATGCTGAACAATAATTTGGAAAAGCTCTTCAAGCAATATTGTCCGTCTTGAAAGGAACATTCTGCAATCTAAAATTTTGTTCGTACTCGTCTATCTGCCGTCCATCAATATTAGAAATGTAAAATTTCATCCACGTTTTCACATTCTTTCTTTTAGTACAAATGAAGTTCCTAGGCATTGACAGAATCAAAACTTTGCGTCAGTGTCGTACAAACGAGGAAACCTTTCATTCTTTTCTCTTTTAAAGCTGCTGAGTGCTTCTTTCGTGAGTACTTGCGTTTTCTTTCTTAGTTGTTAAATAAAATGACAATCGAGTTCTTACCAACCTTTCGCTTCTGAAGTAATTAAGAGTTAAGATTCCAATCTTGACAAAAATTGCACGCTCTTTTGAGTGGGCCACTTCTCTTTCATCTCTAAAATGATTTCGTTTGAATTTTAGTCTTACGGTAACATTGTGGAAGCTTATATTAGCATCTTGCAGTCTACTCAGCGGTGAGAGAGAAGAGAAGGAGCATACTTTTTTCCAATACCCTAGCAAAAATCAGAAAATTATAACTCAGTAGGAGGTTGTACAGCATCCTTGTGCCACATCTCGTCTTACTGGTCTTATTTTCATCGTCTTCAGTCAAAACTGATTTTCTCAGTATCTTTGTGTCGAACTTCATAAGTCCAGTATCATGACGTTCAATCGCTTCCGACATTTGCAATTCGAGACCTTTAGACCTCATCCAATTCACTATGACTCAAAGATTTAGGCAGTTTCGTTCATAATATCGACATGATCGGATTTATCTACTGACTTGAATTTCCCTTCAACTTGTAACCATCTGCATTTGATTCACGTTTGAGATCCAACAAACATATAGTACGTACGTTCGACTAAATACAACATGTAAAAACTAAATGATCAGTTATTTTTCAAAGAAATTCATATAAAATTTGCTGTACTTTGTTGTTTCCTCCAATTTCTACTTTCGTCTCTTCTACTTCAGCTCTACTTTCCTTCTCTGTGAAGTTTTTCATTGTCCTTCTACACGACACACTGAAATAATAAAATAATTAAAGTGCAGAAATTAGTTGGAATGTTTTTATTAACAGTCTTTTAATAAAAAATATTTCAACGAATTTCATGAATATTAAAAACACTATTTTCATCTAATAATTATATAAGTAGTTCAGTAATTATTTTTAATGGCTAGATTATAATCTAGCCATCCTATTACCTCTGATCAAGCATGATGACGAAAGACTGATCATATGTATGAAGAGAATTCTTTTCCAAATATTCGAGAATGACTTGTCTTACTTGACTAAAAACTTTAATTAATATTTTTCTGGTGGTGGTCAGGGCACGTGCCATTCTTCAGTATCTTAGACATGTCCCTCTCTACAGGAACAACTGAAGGATAAAAATTTTTTTTAACCACAAAAACCACTTCTCAGCAAGTTATGCCATCATGTGTAGGTATGTATGTATGTATGAATAGGTTATTATTTTTATTATTATTATTATTATTATTATTATTATTATTATTATTATTATTATTATTATTATTATTATTATTATTTATTATTATTATTATTATTATTATTATTATTATTATTATTATTATTATTATTATTATTATTATTATTATTATTATTATTATTATTATTATTATTATTATTATTATTATTATTATTATTATTATTATTATTATTATTATTATTATTATTATTATTATTATTATTATTATTCTTATTCTTCTTCTTATTATTATTATTATTATTATTATTATTATTATTATTATTATTATTATTATTATTATTATTATTATTATTATTATTATTATTATTATTATTATTATTATTATTATTATTATTATCATTATTATTATCATTTCTTTTTTTATTCTATGATATTTTATTTATATTGGTACCTTTCACGCAAATATACAATATTCTTGTACCAATCAATGACGAATAGAAAAAAAAATACTCAAAAATAGTGACTTGTAGATAATATATTCTAATTTTAGAAAATAAAAGATATTACTTGAAATGTAATAAAATATTAACATAATGTTAAAATAATATTTAAGCAAAAAAAATATCAACATTCTAAAAATAAAATTTCATGACTAAATGTAAATTATTTATTAAAAACTTTTTTTTTTTTTTTGTAACTTTCAAATTTTTTTTTTTGTAATAGTATTTTTTTGTTGTAATATTTAGTTTTTATTTATTTTTTTCCTTTTGTAATATTTATTTATGAATTTTTTTTAAATAAAAATTCTTTTAAAAAAAATGTTTGCCACTCAAAGCCAAAACGGAGTTGACAATAATAATAAAAAAAAGTTTGTTAAAAAGGAACTTGTTTGGGAACAATTTTGAGAAGTTTTTCTCTCTCAATCTACCTTTCCTTTACTCTCTTTTTCAACCTCTCTCCTTTTCAATCTTTCTTTCTCCCCCTTCCCCTCACTCTATCCTCTCTCTCTCTCTCTCTCTCTCTCTCTCTCTCTCCTCTCTCTCTCTCTCTCTCTCTCTCTCTCTCTCTCTAAATGTAGCTTTCTATTCTTCTTTCAATCTTCATTTTCTTTATGAAGAAAAAATCAATGCCAATCATTTTCTTTTTTCAATATTTTTTTTTAAAGTTGTGAACAATATTAATTGTAAATGAAGGCTATGGTTGCATCGTCGATCAACTTTCAAATTCTTTACTATTAGATTACATCTTAATTACTTCTACAGGAAATGTTACACTCATTCATGTTTACACCTCTTTTACTAGAATATATATATATATATATATATATATATATATATATATATATATATATATATATATATATATATATATATATATATATATATATATATATATATATATATATATATATATATATATATATATATATATATATATATATATATATATATATATATATATATATATATATATATATATATAT
>SEYY01012971.1:137500-152500 GCA_009176605.1 Armadillidium nasatum
TGGAGTTCTATTTCACAATTTTTATTCCTGTATTGAAAAATATGTATACATTATACTTTTTTCCATTTTATTGTATTTAATTGCAAACAATATTAATTAACACTAATTTAATATACAAAAAAATAATATTTAGATTTTTATTCATATTGTATTTAATTAGTTTTGTATTTAACATTATATTTAGTTATTTTGTAAATTAACAATGATCCATGGCTGCTTTCTATCGATTTCTCTTGATTATTATTCTGTATTTAACTGTAAATATATTTTAGCAAAATTTTTATTCTCCTTTAAGACTGAATTTAATGATAGCATTTTTATTTTTTTTATTGGTGATTAAAAACGTAAATCCACTGAGATTTTTCATTATTTATTTTATTCTTGTATTTAACTGTAATATGTTAAATAATATTTTTATTCTTATTCTTGTTTTTAAATGTTAGTGTAATTAAAAAAATTATTATTCATTTTTTCTAGGTCTGAATTGTGTTGTGAAGTTGGAGAGAATTGTGTTTGTAAATTCACACTGTTCATATATGCAGAAAGAACTGCCTGGTATAAAATTACTTCTTCATTCGTTACTGTCATTTGGCTTTAATTGGGAACTGATTATCTAACAGTACAATGAGTTCAGTTTTTTAACCATGGAACGTTGGTATGAGTGAGTTGCTGAATCTGGAATCGAATAGTTATTAAACAAAACAGTTACAACTACACAAAGTGTAAATATAAACACATTTTAACGTACGAAACCCACCTTCTTGGAACACTCTGTTACTGTGGCTTAATATGGCATGACGATGGGTCTGTCCAACTCATAACCACCTGACAGTCCTAAAGCAGTCTATGCGAGTGAGAACATGATGCATGCCCAAGTCACGTTCCTGAAAGCTCAAGCAATATCAGCTGGAGGACATTCAACATCTTTTAGCAGTATGCTTTGTTACCTATATCTGGTCTTGCTAAAGTAGTCTCAAACTCCGTATTTTCAAAACTCAAGCTGTCTTCAGATTTCAAGAGGAAGATAAAACTGCGAAAAAAAAATTATAGTGAAATTTTAGTCATAATGAATAAAGTCTCCGATTTGTCTAATTTCCTCTTGATGTCAGATAAGAATTAATTTCTTTTAAAAATCTTTTTGAGCAAGTAGAAATCACAATAAACTGACAGCAAAATTTGGTTTGGAACATTGTTAACTTTGACTTCAACTTTCAACAAGATAGAATCACCTCTCAGTCACACCTGGACACACTAATTTTCCCCTCTATTTACATGGCCTTATAAAATCTGACTTTTCCCCAGAGAATATTTGAAGAATAAGATCAGTAAGACATTCCAACCAACAAAGAACTGAACTAAACTGATACAACGTATTCAGACGGCCTCAAAAGACATTCCGCAGAATGCTCCATTCCAAAAACGAATTCGTATTAGTGAGGATGGACACCTAGTGGACAATTTTCAAAACTAACAAACTAATAATAACAAGAACACAAACTAAATGGAATTACGTGTTTTACGTGCCACTAAAATGTATTCTTTAATTATATAACAGTTGTTTATAATTTATTGTACAACCATCAGCTGTTTCTGCCCTACCATTTATATATATATATATATTATATATATATATATATATATATATATATATATATATATATATATATATATATATATATATATATATATATATATATATATATATATATATATATATATATATATATATATATATATATTATATACGGACTTAAGGTGTTTATTCAATGGCACCTGTGTTTTGAATCACACTTGTTTTAATGTTAATGAAAGACACGCAGCGTTGTTGTATTTTTTTCGCCATTTTGCAAATTTCAAAACAAAAGAGATTGATCACTATAAGCTGTTTGGATTTTTTAAATAAAATATTATTAAATCAACTTACAAACATACATTCCATCTAACTAACTAACTAACTAACAACTAACTAACTAACTAACTAACTAACTAACTAATTAAAACTAACTAACTAACTAACTAACTAACTAACTAACTAACTAACTAACTAACTAACTAACTAACTAACTAACTAACTAACTAACTAACTAACTAACTAACTAACTAACTAACTATATAACTATATATATATATATATTATATATATATATATATATATATATATATATATATATATATATATATATATATATATTATATATATATATATATATATATATATATATATTATTTATTTATTTATTTACATTGTATAAAGTAAATTTTAGTGCTTACTTAAAGATCTTCTTCTGTGACACCTCTTCTATAATTTATTGTATTCTAAGTAATCTTCAGATAACGTCATATTACTTGCCTTTCTTGATGACGCAAATTAAAAACAAAATAATTTTACAACGTATTAAATAGGATTTTTGGTGAGGTCTTCGTTTTCCTTATTGAGAACAATTTTATTTCAAAAGAGGACAAAGATCTTTTGCTCCTTCTATGGCTTTCCTTGATTAAGGATAATTCAAGCAACAAGACCTTGATTTTCTACCTAAACTCTCTCTTCAGTTATTTCTCAAGTCAATGCGACATTATTTATATTTTTTTTCAATTTGATGTTAAGAGTCTAAGAATTCTTTGCGTCTTTGTGTTTTCAATGCGTTTTCATTTGCTCTGACGTATAAAATCACTTCTTGAGAAAAAAGATAAGATAATGGAATAAGTTATACTTTATAACAAATTGTTTAAGAATTCCTTGTATTTTGGATGGTCAAATAATATTTGGTTTGATGTATACATGAGGATAAAAAAACGAGGTATAAGGTTAATTGATGGTCTGTATTACAGTAAATTGTATAAGAATTTCTTGTATTTTGATTGGTTATACGTTATTTGCTTCAATATACAATACCACTTCTTTATCATAAAGACAAGATAATAAAATAACTATAATAAAATTGACTTCTTAACATTCTACTTTATAATAGTTCTTAAAATAAAACTGAAGTCACAACGAACTGTTAATATTCTGTTTTCTAATGTAAATTTATTCTTACCGTAAAGTAAGGATTTTTTTATACCTTTGTAGTCTTCCATCTTTCTTAACATATTACAGTGTATATCTTCTATAATGAAGTGTGGTGAGTGGAGTTTATCTTAGGTCTAAGAGTAGAAGTACTATTGTTCATAGTACAACTTATTGGAGCACTTTAGTGGGACTCTTTCTGAGCTTTTCAAAAATCTGATTTGTTTCATTTTAAATTCATTGTTCACTGAACAAGTTTAAAATTAATTTATATACTCGCTGCATGAAGGAGGGATCAATTGTTTCTATATATTTCCAATAGCTGCATTATATATATATATATATATATATATATATATATATATATATATATATATATATATATATATATATATATATATATATATATATATATATATATATATATATATATATATATATATATATATATATATATATATATATATATATATATATATATATATATATATATATATATATATATATATATATATATATATATATATATATATATATATATATATATAATATATATATATATATATATATATAATATATATTTATTTATATATATATATATATATATATATATATATAAAATATATATATATTTTTTATAAATAAAAAAAATAAAAAAAAAAAAAAAATAAAAAAAAAAAATATTATTATATTATATTATTTATTATTATTTATTATTTATTTTATTTATTTTTATTTATTTATTTTTTTTTATTATTTTTGTTGGTGGTTTGTTCGTTTTTTTATTTTTTTTTTATCTTCAAGTAAACATTTTTTATTTAAATTAATAATTTACTATTCGTATGTATTTTTATTTCTTCATTCTATTCAAAGCTTATAATAAATAAATAAAAATTTTTTTCCATTTTTTTTTTTTTGCTTTTTATCATTATCATTTTTTTATTATTTTCATTTTTTTAAAATTTTAATCTGACAAATATTTTATTTTTGTTTTTTATAATTAGGTTTTAAAATTTTAATTCATTTCCAATTAAAGTTTTTCATTTTTTTAAATTTAATTAATTATGCTAATTTTTACTCACTTATATTTATTTAATTAAGAAATTTAAATAATGTCTGAAATTTTTGGTCAGAAATTTAAAGGAATTATTCAATAACAAATTTATTTTTATCAATTTTTTATTTATTCATTTATTTATTTATTGTTTGTTAAATTTTTATTTGCAAGAAAAGAATGCAGAAGACGTAGTTTCCACGTCATCGAGGTAATCCTGTAATCTTCTTCAGATAATAAGTAATCATTGGTAGAAAGGTCTTGAGTGTAGATATGGCGCAGGTTTTTTATCCAAGCCGAGTCTTCACTCCTTTTGCACATGATCTTTACTCTATGGGTCAGTGCATTATCCTTAAGGAATATAACACATTTACGAAAGATTCAAAGTAATCCTCCGTTCCTATAACTGAAAAAAATTTGTTGTGACATTTTTTGCCACTTGTCTCAACGATTCGTTAGGACGACTTTTGCAGTGTACAGAACAGCGTTTAAATACTTTAAATGCTGACTATACAGATCCTTTTTATTTTATCTCTATCCGAGCTTTGCCCTCTTTTTGAAGTGGAGCTCATCAGGAGATTGTCTACTACTATTCGTGTGAAGAATTAAACCAGGGTCATTCACCATGCAAACATATCGCTCTGCCGGTAATCATTACATAGAGTGGTAGCAAGTAACAGCTAAGTGCGTCACATAAACGCTCCATCAAAAAACTTACCATAACTCTCCTTAAATGGGGGTTTAATTTTGGTTGTATTCCACCATTTTTGTCTTATTAGCTAGGCTAGACATCAATCTCCAGATGGGCAAGTTAGTAACTAGGATAGTTATTAAAGGATGCAGTTGTGATATAATATAATCATGCTAAACTATGTAATCATAAACTGTTATGTATTTTAAATTGGGAGTTTTAAAACATCCCTCCTCGAAACACGCACACACACACACACACACACACACACACACACATACACAAATTATCAACACCAAATTTCGAACATTATATGTATGAGATTTTATATATATATATATATATATATATATATATATATATATATATATATATATATATATATATATATATATATATATATATATATATATATATATATATATATATATATATATATATATATATATATATATATATATATATATATATATATATATATATATATATATATATATATATTATATATATATATATATATATATATATATATATATATATATATATATATATATATATATATATATATATATATATATATATATATATATATATATATATATGAAGGTAGAGAGAGAAAAATCACTTGAGAATGGATTGCAGAGAAACTGCTCTACTCTGCTCCGAATAAGTTGGAAGGGTGGTGATGGTGGGGGTGGTGTAGCGGAGGCTGTGGGGGTGGAGGCATTATATACATTAGAAATTTGTCTCATAATATTAAGTTCATTAAATTATAAGGAGTTTGCACCATAATTTCAATATATATATATATATATATATATATATATATATATATATATATATATATATATATATATATATATATATATATATATATATATATATATATATATATATAAAACAGAGCTTAGTATAATTTCTCCTCTTTTGTATTCATGTTATCTATCTTTTTAACATTCAAACAGGTGTTTCAGGCTTGTAAGCGTTGTGTAAAAATTCATTTTTTTTATTCTTCATTTTGTTTCTTTTCTGAATTAAATTACTTTATATTTTCATATCAAAAATATTGTTAAAAATATCCTCTTGAGAAATGAAGTGTTTGACATCCAAACTTTCCAATTCTGTGTTGTCAATCAAATAAGCTTTTTTTTTTCCTTTCGTTCTTTAATAGAAAAAAAAGAATGGAAGTAAATTTTCAGCCAGTTTCTTGAATCAATACACAAAATGGCGATACAGCTGGCTTATCTTTATGTCCAAGCTGTTTCCACAGCAACATAAACGCAAGCGCCCTTTAATGGTATAATAATCGGAGATTTTTTGGTGAATTGTGTTTCTTTAAAAGAACTTTGAAGTGAAAAGACCTTAATATTGTGATAGAATCTCTTTATAAGTTACCCTAAAAGCCGTAATTAATAAATAAAAAACAGAAGTGTTGAATAATATCAATGAAGAAACGTGAACTCCTACTTTATTGAGCGGATCGATTGCCGTGGCGGGTGGAAGGCTTAGTAAAAGTTCATGGGTTAATAACAGACAGTGTGAGACCGTTGCGAGTGGTTTCTGTTACATACGCTGCGTTGGCGTTTAAAGTGTAATTTTTTCACCTAGAGGGGTCTCTCCCCTCGTATCAAAAAAGTGCTTTCAAACTCAAATATATTTGTTACAATTAAATTTTATTTAAGCTACAAACCTTAAGGCGTGGTCGAGCGAGCAATCACTGCTCGCTAGACCTTGCCTACTTGGATTCAGGTGAGGAAGTTACCTGACGAGGGTGTAAAAAAGAGAAACAAACGGGTCCCGGTGACCCGTCAGCGCCGTCAAAATCGTCTGGTCTGTAGTTTCGGGGATGGCGGGGCGCGGCGGCGGAGGTGGAGAGGGAGGGGGTGGCTACGAAGTGCCCCAGGGACTTCAAGAGCTGCTAATCGAGTTCACTGTTTCCGTTCTAGTTGAGCAACCCTCTGATCTTTTCGCTTATGCCGCCGATTACTTCCGTCGACTTCACGAAGAACGTGCCAGCGCCCCCCAGGTTTCCCAGATTGATGACTCTGCTACTGATGACGATGACACCGAAAGTCCGATGGAGGGTGAGTAACATGATAGTTAATTTTTTACTCTCGTTCCCCCCCCCTCTAAATTTCAATTACTTATATATATATATATATATATATATATATATATATATATATATATATATATATATATATATATATATATATATATATATATATATATATATATATATATATATATATATATATATATATATATATATATATATATATATATATATATATATATATATATATATATATCTAAGCCGGTTACCTGCAATGCGTAAGTTGATACATATCAAATGGCACAAACCTTTGCTTTGTATGTTTATTTAATTTAAAACCATCTTTTCTGTCATTCTTGTGGTCTTGTGGTCTTGTGGACTTATTTCAGCTACTTAAAATTTCATTGATTGCAACAATCAATCAAGATCTAAAAAGTCAAAATACACAGCAATCTACATATGTAGGTCAATATATATATATATATATATATATATATATATATATATATATATATATATATATATATATATATATATATATATATATATATATATGTATATATATATATATATATATATATATATATATATATATATATATATATATATATATATATATATATATATATATATATATATATATATATATATATATATATATATATATATATATATATATATATATATATATATATATATATTCTGAAAATCAAACCACTTAGAAATATTCCGTTATAATTGGAGAAGAATAAAACTAGATACTTACCAAATTTGGTTAGAAAAGAAATTTTTTACTGCTTTTTCCTCCAATTTTATTCTAATTTCAAAAATATTTAATTTTTTTTTTATAATTTAAATTTAAAATTTCTAATATACAGTAAATGTATATATTGATGATTAAATATAACTAAATAAAAATTATAATTTGATACAAATGTAAACGAATTTATTATATACCATGTATACAGGGTGTATTAAAAGTCGGACTTTATAGTTATTCCTACTTTTTTTTTATTTTATTTTATTTTATTTTTTTTGTTGCAAAATTAATGATTAATTATGATAAATGTTCGAAATATTTTTTGCCAAATTTATCGAAGCATTCCTTCACCCGAGTGATGGATGTGTGGCAATTCAGCATTTCTGAAGTTTAGTGATATTATATCTATTGTTTTTGTTTCGTTGCAGAAAATATTCATTTTACCTACTTTTCTCTCATTGGTTAAATTTAAGAATTTGCAACTTTTTCTTCATTGTTTGGACTCATCAACGATAAAGCTTCAACAATTACTACTTTTACTACTACTACTACTACTACTACTACTATTACTTATACTACTACTACTACTACCACTACTACTACTACTACTACTACTACTACTACTACTACTATTACTATATTTTGTTACCTTATCGAAGAGAAATATGATTTATAATTTTTTATGTGGTTTTTATAATTTTTTCCTCTCAGGATTAACAACAATAAGAAAAAGAAATATATATATATATATATATATATATATATATATATATATATATATATATATATATATATATATATGTGTGTGTGTGTGTGTGTGTGTGTGTGTGTGTGTGTGTGTGTTGTGTATGTGTACTTGTGTGTGTGTAATAATTTTTTTTAAAGCTTGGCTTAGAAAAAGCTTTAATTAATAGTCAGAAAAATACTTACAGGAAATAACCCAATTATACTTATTATTATTACTATCATTTAGGTCTTTATTGCTCTTTGTTCATGAATAATAATAATAATAATGAATAATAATAATAATAATAATAATAATAATAATAATAATAATGATAATAATAATAATAATAATAATAATAATAAAATAATAATAATAATAACAATAATAGTAGTAGTATATAGGTTTTTCTTTTGTATGTTAAACCTTAGAGTATCAGTTTCCAACTTTTCTGATATTTCCCATTTGCTGGAAGCATAAAATAAAAGTTAACATTTTAACAAAATATTAATTTTCTTGGGAAAGATTTTACTTAATGTTAAAAAGAATAAGCCATATTTAAACTAACCATACCAAAAAATTCTTTTTTAAAGTAAAGAATTCAATAATAAACTTTTCCCTCTAATTTATATATATATATATATATATATATATATATATATATATATATATATATATATATATATATATATATATATATATATATATATATATATATATATATATATATATATATATATATATATATATATATATATATATATATATATATATATATATATATATATATATATATATATATATATATATATATATATATATATATATATATATATATATATATAGAAAGTTTTACTTGCCCCCTTTCCTTTAACTCATTTATGACTATAATGCTATAATGTAATGCTATAGCATTACAATTTCTTTTTAAGATAGAATTTTTTCTATTTCTGAGTATAATGCAGAGAAGGCATTTATTCCTGTCTGTATCCCTCCTGTAGCCCTCAAAAATTGTGCTTCCGAGCTTGCATGCAGCCTTAGTAATGTTTCGTCTTAACCTTTTAACTCTGACCATCCCTTCTCTACGGAAACATGTTCTCATTTAACCTATGCATAAAATATGTTGGCCTACTCTCAGTCCTTTAATGTCTGATCTTTCCAAAATTTTCAAATCTACCCTTAATAAAAAGATTTGGAATCAACTCAGTTCTTCCAATCTTATCTCAGATAGTATCGATATGTCTTTTTTTTCCAAAATGCTTGACAGCTGAACTTTTACCCGACTCCTGGTCTACTATCATTTAACATTTTAGTGAATTTATTGCAGTGACAAATCGGATGTTTTCGATGGTTTTGATTTCTTAACTTTTGTCTTTTGATAATTTTCATTCTCTTCTGTAATCTTTCGAAATCCATTCCGGCAGTTCTCTAAAAGCTGCTGTAGAGGAACGGGATTCATTTTTTAAATTCATTAATTACGGTGTTCCTAGAGGCTCTGCTCTATGCTTTACTTTCTGTCTACCTTTCATTTTTGAGATTATACTTGTTGCTTCATTACCTACACACATAATACTGATGATCTAACCCATTATTACTTCTTTTATTTTGAAAATCTTTGTGTACAGAATTGCAAATGGCTGAAACAAAGAAGGTGACCATGATATAGCTGATCTCCGATACTTCTTGTATTTTTTATATTTCTAATTATAGGAAGAAAAAAACTTGCTCGTTTTCAATGTCTCAAATACTCAAATTTCTCCATCCATCGACTCAAAGTAACCTTGCACGTAACTACATCTTCGGAGTTTCCCCCCCCCCTATTTTTCCTAATTTTTCTTAAAAGAATAACTTTGTTTCATTCCCTAAACAAGTTTCTTCTAAGTTATTTGCTTTGAAGGACCTTCAGAACATCTTCCAGGCATGGTCTTTATAAGTGGCCGTTCGTCTTAGTATGAGTGAAGCAACCATTAGGTACGGTCTCATTAATTCAATTCTTCTTGAAAGTGTATAGCCAATGACTTTTGTTTCATCAACCCTCCCGCTCTTAAACTCTCAGAAATCTCTCCTTAGCTATCGCACTGTTGCATCACTCTCCTTGTCCTCTCTTTATTGCAACTGACACTTCCTGAACTTTCTAACTTTGGATGTAAACTATAAGGGGAAGGAATGATTCATAATGTCTTAAACAGAGAAACAATATAAAAATGAAATGAAATCAGTTTGTGAATGCTGATTATGCTAAACATTGATAAGAAATACTTAAAATAATTCTGTTAAGAAAAATTATGAAAAAAAAGTCATGGCTTTTCAGGATAGAAAGTTTTACTTGTGTTCCCGAAGATGTACACTGCAAAAATTGTCCTAACGAATCGTTGGGACAAGAGAAAAAATGTTACAGTAATATTTTCAATAGAGAAAAGACATGTTAAACATAAGAAAGTCACTTCAGCAATTCATTTTCTAATAAGGAAATAACTGAAATAAATTTGATGTGACATTTTTGCCACTTGTCCCAACGGTTCGGTAGGACAAATTTTGCAGTGTAGTTATGTTGAAGGTTACCTTGAGTCGATGGGTGGAACAATTTGGAAAAAAAAATTCGAAATCTCTTAGAAAAGTCGTTTTGCCTGGACAATTAGTGAAAATTAAGATTTTGTAATATGTTTCATTTTATTTCATGCTTTCCTTTGTATATTCATTCTTTCTTTCCATTTTAATTGCAAAAGATCCTGACATTTATTCAAGCATTTGTGGACCCATATTAAAGGTATCTCGGGGGGGGGAGGTGAGAGGTCCACGGATTACAGTTTAAGTAGGAAACTCCAATCCAAACAGTTAAATGGAAAAAATTCGAAATGAATGTCTAAGAAACATGGTAAAAACATCAAAATTCTTATGATATGTGTAGATTCATTTACCCGTTCCTTATTGTCTTTTGCCATTTATTGATGAGCTTTCCACGAGCCTGAGAACATGAAAAGAATCCCTCTTAATTTGAACATCACTCAATGATGCACATTTTTCACTTAATTACTGAAAAGCTGAAAGAGTTCTGTGAATAAATTTTCCAAAATTTTCATTCAATCGAGTTTTTGATGTGCTAGAATTGTACTTAAGAAAATTATTTTGATTCAACGAATTGATGATGAAGGAAAAATTTTCCGACACTGTTGCAGTGATTTTGGGAATTATATTTTTCTTGTTGTAGTAAATTAATTTTCACTGTTGTCCTAATGACAAACGAATCAGCCACACTATACGAATAGCTAGTTGGCAAAGCAAGCAAAAAAAGCGACAATTTTTATAGATCCACAAGACAAGCTCTGATGCTGCTGTAATTTACTCAGTTTTTCGAAAAGGCGTTTAACATTGTATTATGTTTCATTTCAAATGGAAGACGTGAATTTTTGTATTGATAGTTTCAAACTCTCATTCTGTAATAAAAAGTCTTTCCAAGCTCATTTTTGATGAGTTCAATGAATAATCTCCATTCCATGATTGATGCTAAGGACTGACAATTACAGTAATATTGAAAGCAAACAAATAACCTTCCATAATCAGTAAAGAAAAATTTTTTATTGAAATCTTAACACTGTCTGATAAATTAGCTTGAATGTTTCATCTGCTATAGATTAGAGCCTATCAAACTTGCCTTACTCTAATCTTGTGATAAAACAGACGTTACAGTATCAACATATCAATCTCATCCCTTGAATTAAGGGAAAATTACTCAGGGACATAGGAAGATAGACTCCCTTTCTCTATCGGCATGTAAAGATGAACGAATATTTTCATGCCATATTTTGCTTCGAAATACGTTTTTAAAAGGAGTGACCAATGAAAAAATAATAATATCTTTTCGCCAAATTATTGGAGCTGTAAAGGGTAAATTTTCTTTTCCTGCAGGGTCAGTGGAAAACATTTGTTATCCACGTGTTACGATATTTGTGAGGGACTCAATATTTCTTTTCTTCTTCAAAATTTTACAACCAAAATAAAGATTACTGTTAAGCTTTTCTAACAAGAAAAAGTATTAAACTCTTCCGGAATGAATAAAAATCTTCATCATAAGCATATGTAAGCAAATGCTATTTGACTAATTCAAACATTGAATATTTGAACTTCAATACAAAATAATTGCTACCCTTTCTCCTTTCAATTCATGTAAATAGGATTATTTTCAATTATGAAGTTGACATATATATATAATATATATATATATATATATATATATATATATATATATATATATATATATATATATATATATATAATATATATATATATATATATATATATATATATATATATATATATATATATATATATATATATATAATATATAATATATTTAGATTAATAAAAAAAATAATTTTTTTAAATATATTAATAATTATTTTTTTATATGTATATAATATATATATATATATATATATATATATATATATATATATATATATATATATATATATATATATATATATATATATATATATATATATATATATATATATACGATATTTACGATTGAAGAATGAATGAGGAGAGGATGGTGGGTAGAGTACTTAAATCCGAGGTGGAGGGGAAAGAGCGAGAGGAAGGCCGAAGTGAAGGTGAATGGATGGAGTGAGAGATATTTTGAGGGGAAGGGGTTTGAGTTTCGAAGAGGGAAGGGGAATTGCGGAGAACAGAGTTAGATGGAGGGCGGTGGGGAAGAGGGGATGAGAGGTATGATGTAGGTGTGAGTGTATGTGTTGTGTATGAAGAAACTGGTGACACTAACCCACGAGTGTGGGAAAGGTGGAGTATATATATATATATATATATATATATATATATATATATATATATATATATATATATATATATATATATATATATATATATATATATATATATATATATATATATATATATATATATATATTGGTATACGGTCATTTAATTAATTACATCAATTAATAGCAATTAGGGTTCTTATTAACAGACGCAATTGCAATTAATAGAAATAATTCATTTTTGTACTTTGTACAATTTAAAATCAATTTGTCAAAAGTGACAAATAATTCATCACCAATTTTAAAAAGATTAATTCATTCTCTTTAAATATTAATTAAAGACCCAACGTTGAAAAGTTTTGATATTTTATTTAAAGATCGCCAAAGATTTAATTTTTAAAGGTCGCCAGAGATTTAATTTTTAAAAGTCGCTAAAGATTTAATTTTTTAAAGGTCGTCATAGATTTAATTTTTAAAAGTTTTGTTTTGAAGAACTTTGTTGGCTCTCGGCTTTTGTGCTTATCTTATTAAGAGTAAATTTAAAACTTAGTGGTTTTTATTATAGTTGTTTGTTTTTACATTTTAGCATACTTTTATATATATATATATATATATATATATATATATATATATATATATATATATATATATATATATATATATATATATATATATATATATATATATATGTGTGTGTGTGTGTGTGTGTGTGTGTGTGTGTGTGTGTGTGTGAGTGTGTAAGTGTGTACGTGTGTATGTGTATATGTGTGCAAGATAGTTTATTTTTTTCTTACCTATTTAGAGATTCATGAAAAATTAATTTTCAAGAGGTATGTGTTAAAATTCAACCCTACGCCCATATTATATATATATATATATATATATATATATATATATATATATATATATATATATATATATATATATATATATATATATATATATATATATATATATATTATATATATATATCGGATCATTTTGAGCATAGGTAAATTGAGTAGTCACTGAGTTTGAAAAACTATCAAAAAAGTAACCGTGAATAAGTGATGAAAAGTGACGTAAAATTGAATGAATTTTGAAGAATAAAACTTTCTTTAAGTTCAAAATTAATTTGGTGTGGATGTTATGAATAGAATAATAAGATACACACCCGTAGAATGGTCGTTCTTTCTAGTATTATATTTGTATCAAATCTGAAGGTAAAATGTTTTATTAATTGAAAATTTATTTTATAACTTACTAATTATTAGAGTAAGAGTAGAAAAAATTTTTTTTGACTATTAAATCACCAATTTTCATCATCTTTGGTAAGTGAAATTGGAAAAGGAAAATATTTTTTGCCCGGTTGAGGCAGAGGACACAAATACAGGCCTTTTATATATATATATATATATATATATATATATATATATATATTATATATATATATATATATATATATATATATATAATATATATATATATATATATATATATATATATATATAATATATATATATATATATATATATATATATATATATATATATATATATATATATATATATATATATATATATATATATATATATATATATATATATATATAAGAAAAAGAAGAAACTATAAATTACTGTCCTGTGGAATTTAATAATCTCTAATAACCATTGACACGCTTACTTTTTGTTTTCATATATATATATATATATATATAATATATATATATATATATATATATATATATATATATATATATATATATATATATATATATATATATATATATATATATATATATATATAATATATATAATAATAAGATATATTATAAAATAATAGTTTCATATATAACAGTTCATGTAATCTTAAAAAAAAAATTATTTCGAAGAGTTGCGTAACTCCATAAATGATTCCTCCACCCCTTTGTCACATTTATAATATTTTCAAA
>SEYY01012971.1:177500-190000 GCA_009176605.1 Armadillidium nasatum
TAGGAAAGGCTCAAAAACTGTCAACACAAACACAACAATCAATACTCACTCATCATATTCAATTGCTTCAAAAATAAAAAAATAGAAAAATAAAATAAAAAAACCACAGGCAAACACTTAAAGAGAAGGCAGTCATATCCAATAAGAAATGAGAATAAGGTGGAAAATATTAACAGCACAACATTTAGACAGGAAGATTGGAAAGTGTTCAAGACGTTACAAGTATATAACTTTAAATTGAAAATTAAAAATATGGATCCAATGTGGAATGTGAGAACTGAACAGTGAAATAAAAATTATGGCATGTTTGTAGAAAGATGTATCTCTAGGGTTTCCTTTTAAAGAAAAGTGTATTGGATATTTTGAAGACATTTGTTCATTGAATTAAAGATAGTCCAAGGAGAGTGAGGCAACATGATGAAGGTCAGAAACAGATTGGTGAGATAAGTAGATTTAAATTCCACCCCTTTAGAAAATCTTAATAGTTGGAACAAAGTTCCTGACTCATACTCCATTCATGAAACAGAAGTGATTTTGTAAAGAAGGAAAAAAATGAGAGAGATATATTAAAAGTTTTGAAAACTACTGAAACTCTAAACATTACCTTTTAGAAGCTTGCTTAGATCGATAAATAATGTAATTCTTTTAAAAAAGATCACGTGAAAAAGGATATTCTAAGAAATTTAAGATGTCTTAGATGCATTTGTTGTCATATATTTTATAGCTGTGGAAAATATTGTGTTGAATAGAGAATGAAAAAAAAATTAAAATACAATAAATCACTGTTTTCTTCTCTTATTACTCTTTTCTAGCTAGAGAATATAGAAAGAAGGGAGACCGTTTGCTCCAAGGCCATTATAATTGCTTTTGCCATTGCTATTGGGTTATATAAGTTATCACAACAAGTGTGAATAGATGATTAAATGACAAATAGAAGATTAATGAACGTAAGAGATCATCAGAGAGAAAGTGAAAGAAAATTCTCATTTCATAGTCCTTTTTGGGAGCTACACTGCCATCAGAGGCTAGAATAATTAAAGCATTTCTGAATATGTTAAAAAATATTTTGAAAAATTTAGAAAATACAGATATTAAAAAAATTAGAAAATAATTTTAGAGCTCTGAAATGATAATAGATTTTAAGAAACTGGTTGAAAAAAACTCAAGCTTCAAACAGATAAAATGATAGAAGTTAACCGAGACAAAGACAGAAAATTTTTCCAAAATAAAGTTCGATTTTAAAAACAAGTTATAAAGATCCAAAGAGGAATTTCATTTTCCTCAACAGTATTCATCTCAGCCCTGAGAAACAAATGATCTTCTCTAAATATATATATATATATATATATATATATATATATATATATATATATATATATATATATATATATATATATATATATATATATATATATATATATATATATTATAGAATATATATATATATATATATATATCTTAGTCTTACACAAATTCTGTTTTGCCTTCTACTAAAGCTGAACTCTTCGTTCAAACTTTTGACTTTAATTCAACTTCAGAAGATTGCGGAGTTATTACTAAAAAAAATTATAGTTTCTACTAAAGATGTCATTTCTGTTTTCTCTGAGCTTAACATTAAGAATGCGCACGGTCCAGATGGTATTCCTCCTATGATTCTAAAAACTTGTTCTTCTGAGCTTCTGCCTTGGTAAACTTTTAAGCCTCTGTCTTTCTACTCCAACCTTCCCTTCTTGCTGAAAGCGTGAGCTCATCTAGCCTGTGCCTGAAAAGAAGAACCCTTTTTGATCCTCCAACTACACTCTCATTTCTTTAACCTCTGTTCTCTCTAAGATTTTCGAATCTATACTTAACACGAAGATTTAGAAACACCTCACTTCTGCTAACCTCACCTCTGATCACCAGTATGGTTTTCGTAAAAAAAAACACTCTACTGGTGATCTTCTCTGAGTCTTAGTCCTCCGTTCTTCAGCTTTTCGGTGAATCTTTTACTTTCGCGCTGGACATATCGAAAGCTTTTGATCGAATCTGGCACAAAACTTTGATTTCTTTCAAGAGAAGAAAACTGATATATCCTCCTCTCTGATTTCCTTTCTGGTCGTTCTATAGCAGTTGTTGTAGACATCCATCGTTCATCCTTTACATGTATTGTTAGTGATGTTCTTGAAATATTTTCCAAGCCCAAACAGCTTTCCTACTTTTCATTAATGACCTTCTTTCTATTACTTCATCACCTATCCACTCCTATGAAGATGACTCTACCCTTCATTACTCCTTTTAATTTGAAAGAGGTCTCTCCCAACAGCAGTTAAATGACGCAGAGAGGTAGTCTTGGAGTAACCAACCCTTGATCTTCCTCGGATTTCAAACTGGGGCATAGAAAACATGGTCATTTTCAATCCCTCATAAACTAAATTCCTCCATCTCTCTACTAGACATGACCTTCCATACAACTATGACATCTTGGTATTTCTTTTTCTTGGGATCTTTGAGAAAAAGATAGCATTACTTATCTTTATAAACCAGCTTCTAAATGATTGGGTGTTTTGAGGCGTCTTCGTAAATTCTTCTCGCCACCCCAGTTACTTGCTCTTTATAGGGGTGTTGTTCGCCCCTGAATGGAGTACACTACACACACCTGGGGTAGTTCCACTTCATACAGCTCTCTTTGAAAAGGTGAAGTCTAGGACGTTTCGTCTTATCAACTCTTCTGCTCTCATAAATTCTCTCCAGTCTTTTTCTGCCAGTCGAAATATTGCTTCACTCTCTATACTATCGTTATTACAATGGATATTGCTCTTCTGAACTCTCCCGTCGCTAGTCTCCTCAACTGAGAAGGGCTTGTACGACACACCTTTCTACATAGTATCATCTTTTCTCTGTCCAACTCTCTGACCCCAGACTTAACCTCTATGGTCAACCTTACATGTACTCTACTGGTTAAATTTGGACCACAATCCCTTTATCTACTTTCTCAACTTCCTTTGACACCTTCAAACTCTGTATATCGGTACATGTAGGCCTTTAACTTACCAGATTTCCGGTATTTTCCCAACTCTGGTGAAAATTAGCAGGAATTTAGGCTTTTGCCCACCAGAGATGATATATATATATATATATATATATATATATATATATATATATATATATATATATATATATATATATATATATATATATATATATATATATATATATATATATATATATATATATATATATATATATATATATATATATATATATATATATATATATATATATATATATATATATATTTACACTGATTCATTTATTTCACATTTCTCAATAAATTTATTGGAGGAATTTTAAAATACTTGTGTAGCGAATTTGTATTCCATCTAAGTAAAATTTCATAAAAATTGTTTTAAACGTACAAACAATAACAAGTTGTGAAATTAAATTTAAATTTTGTACTTCTGCGTCAAATTTTGTTCAAACATATTTTTTACATACTTCAGATAAAACATAGTATTTTCTATAATACCGAGAAAACAATAAAAGATTCACCTTGTCATTATATGAAATCCAGGAAAGCAGTGACGCATATATATATATATATATATATATATATATATATATATATATATATATATATATATATATATATATATATATATATATATATATATATATATATATATAGAGGGTGGGGCGTAACGCCGTCCGAAAAGATGAAAATACCCTTATTGGGCAACCTGAGGTGTTAAGATCGAAAACATCCCTCTGCAGTCCGGTGTCCAATGGTTCGTTCATTTCGTTCTCATTATCTGTCCTTCCTAAACAGAAGTGTGCATAGGCTTTTCCTGTACATATTCCTTACTGTTCACACCCTAGCAGCATCACGTATGTAACATATATGACATCTATGTGTTTCTTTTTCTTGGGATCTTTGTGAAAAAATAGCATTACTCATCTTTTTAAACCAGCTTCTAAGAGATTGGGTGTTTTGAGGCGCCTTCAGAATTTCTTCTCGCCACCCTAGTTGCTTATAACAATATATGTAACTCTTTGACAAAATAAATATATAAATTTAATGAAAAGGGAAAAGACAAGAGAGGCGACTTTCAATTATAGCCCCTTATGCACCAGTTTCCAATCATCGTGCACCTGACTGAGAGTTGGCTGCATATGATGATGGAGTTGGTGCCTGGTGCCTGGTGCCTGGTGCCTGGTGCCTGGTGCCTGGTGCCTGGTGCCTGGTACCTGGTGCAATGATCTTGATGTAACTAATCTCTGATACTTCTCGAATATTATGTTTGGTCGAAGAAAGCATGATTGTTTTCAAGGCCTTAAAAACACGCACACATACACCCACAGTTCCTTCATCTATCTACTAGGCTTTATTTTCCACATAATTATAATACCTTCTTTAAAAAAACACAACTCAAACCTTTTCCAATTTTTAATATTGTTAGTGTTTTCTTTTCCCATTTTCTTTCTCGGAACGATCATATTATCTCACCCTTTTTAAACAAGTTTCTTGGATGTTGGTTGTTCTGGGGCGCCTTCGGAACATGTCATCCACCCCATTTGCTTTCTTTCTTTCGAGTGTTGTTCACAGTGTATGGAGCATGTATCACATATCTAGGGATCCTCCACACATTCTGTTCTCCATGATAGGGTGGAGTCTATGGCTTTTCGACTTATCAATTCTCATACTCTCTGACTCTCTTCTTCAATCTTCTTTCTAGCAGCAGTCGAAATGCTGCATCGCTCTCTTCACTTATTACAATGGACATTGATCTTATAAACTCTCATGTCGTATTTCTCCTCCTTTGAGGAAATCTTGTGAAGATTCATCTATCTTCAAAGTCTCACCCTTTTTCTGTCAAACTCTGCGACCGTAGACATAACCACTATGCTCAAATTAAGTATTCTCCTGTGGTAGTGTCTGGAACACCCCCTTTATCTATTTTTCCGACTTCCTTTGATATGCATACTTTTAAATGCCATGAACAGGGCATGTTGACCTTTGATTGGGATTCGGTTATTGATTTTTTCCCAACTCTGGTGGAATTTGGCAGGCCTTTTGCCTTTGCCCACCAGAAGATATATATATATATATATATATATATATATATATATATATATATATATATATATATATATATATATATATATATATATATATATATATATATATATATATATATATATATATATATATATATATATATATATATATATCTTATCTCCATGTTGTCGAATATACATACTCCAATAGCACATTATACATAATCTAGATGTGAGACATTCTCCTTATTTTCAATTACCGAAAGTGGAAGGAACTCTAACGATAAAAGCATTTCACTTTTTCATTTTCATGCAATGAAGGGCTTTTTAAAAAGGAAGAAAATAACGTTTTAAATATTTTTAATTTGGATTCTTTTGCTTTTATCATTCATTGTTTTTTAACGTATTCTTTCTTGTAGTCTTGTTTTTTTTTTTTAAGTACATTGGAGTGCATACTTATATAATTACGTTATTTTTAATTATTTTCTTATTTCTACTCCTTTATTTTTAGTCTAACTCAAATGTTTGTTTTTGTTTTCTTTTTAAAGATCTTATCGTCTGTTGTTGTTCCTTTGTAGTTTCCAAAACTTCATCTTACAAATTGAATTTCTCGATCCCCTTGTTCTTGCGTTTATCATTTTTTTTCTACTCCCGTTTTTATATTTCAATATATTATCGTATTTTCTTTTTTAAAAAAAGTAAATATATATATATATATATATATATATATATATATATATATATATATATATATATATATATATATATATATATATATATATATATATATATATATATATATATATATATATATATATATATATATATATATATATATATATATATATATATATATATATATATATATATACTTTCATTTTTATACAACATACACACACACACACACACACACACAACACATACACACACATATATATATATATATATATATATATATATATATATATATATATATATATATATATATATATATATATATATATATATATATATATATATATATATATATATATATATATATATATATATATATATATATATATATATATATATATATATATATATATATATATATATATATATATATATATATATATATATATATATATATATATATATATATATATATATATATATATATATATATATATATATATATATATATATATATATATATATATATATATATATATATATATATATATATATATATATATATATATATATATATATATATATATATATTATTATTATTATTATTATTATTATTATTATTATATATTTCACTTTCCTTATTCTCTTTAAGGATGCTCATAAATCTCTCATTATTGCATTATTAGCTTTTCACCTTCGTTTGCCTCAAAGGCTATTTTCATGGCCAAGGATCTTTATAAGGCGATACCAAAAATGCTCAAATACCAACTCCCTTTGCAAACATAATTTGATATAAAAGGATATACTCTCAAATCAGATTCAATTTCTTGATCGAACTTAAAATCTCGAACACAATACACACACACACACATATATATATATATATATATATATATATATATATATATATATATATATATATATATATATATATATATATATATATATATATATATATATATATATATATGGGTCTCTGGTGGAAAAAGGTCAGAGGTCAACCGATATGAAATGGGGCACAATTTTTGAAAGTTTAAATGGCAAAAAAAGTTTGAAAAATAGAAGGAAGAGTATTTCAAAGTTTATTAATCAAATATATGTTAGGATGAGCATGGCGGTTGCGCCTGGAGTCAGATAACTGAACAGAAAAAAGGTTGAAATGTTTCACGAACTCTACTGGAAGAAGATGCCATGTCACTTGAAATTTTAAAAGGACATTTCCCATTTTACTTTAAGGATTGTACAATAAAGGTTAAGAAACAATTCGACGGATGCAACGGAATTAGTGACAGTCAATGAGTGTGGATGAATTGAATGGTTTAAAAGTTCTATTCTCTATACATTTTCAAAATTACTTCCTGAGAGCAAGACATATGATAGGAAACTCCATACGAGGACGAACGACTCAGAGACTCCCATAAAATGAACAAGCAACCAAGGTGATGTGGATAAGTTTTGAAGATGTTTCAAAATCATCGACCTAATACATCATTTTCTGATGAGAAAAACAGGCTTACAAGAAAAATTACGAGGAAGCAATATTAACGATTGAAAAAGAGGAGTTTTTGTAGAAAAAATATCGTGTAATTAGATGAATGGACTGAGTTTCTGGAGTAATTGAAGAAACTGTGATAGAAATAAGAGAATATTTAGAGGTTAGTTGCTTCAAAGCTGCATTTAAGTATTAATTTTAACTCTTTGCAATAAGTAGAACTCACTTCAAAACAAGATGAATAATGAAGAATAAAGCTGTTGACACAGGGGACAGGTGTGGAAGTGGTAGAGAAAGAGATTGGAATATAGAATAGAAAGTTAAAATGCATCATTATTGATAGAATTATAGGATGAACTACTGCTTTCTCCAACCTGCTATAGATCAACCGGAAATGGACACTCGAAAAAAGGCAACAGAGAGAGAAAATAATACAGGAAGAGGGAAGTCTAGAAACAAAAGTTTTTTTTTTACAGATTCTTTCGAAAGCTTCTTCATGCATGACGTAACTGTAAAAGATTTCCCATAATGCTGTAGCAGAGGTTCACAAGTGTCAGAGAGAAAATAGAGCCATACACTCGATCTGAGATAAGATTAAGGTAATTAAGACGTTTTAAAATTTTCCTGTTCAAGGATTGATTCGAATGCAAAAGGTCAAAGGGTAAAATGATAGGACCGTAGTTGGGGGAATAAGAAGGGTCCTTCTCTTTGCCTCACAAGATAAACTGCTCATTTACAGTAGGAAATAAAGGTCAAAGTTGATGTGCAGAGTTTAAAGCCTTTACCAAAATAGATGCAAGCTTTGACTCATAAATTTTGAGAACACCAAAAAGAAAAACGTTGGAATCGTAAAACTTCTTTTAAAGAGAAATTTTGTTTTTTATTACAAATTATAATGTAATACATGAATGAGCTGCTGGATGATGAAGAAGGAGAGATAACTCTGTAGTTGTCTAAACTGAATTTACGAATAAAGGTTTGGGTGACTTATTCAGCTATGTATAAGAACATTTATTATATATATATATATATATATATATATATATATATATATATATATATATATATATATATATATATATATATATATATATATATATATATATATGTGTGTGTGTGTGTGTGTGTGTGTGTGTGTGTGTGTGTGTGTGTGGTGTGTGTATGTGCGCGCGTATATATTTGGGTACATCAAACGACTATTAAAATTCTTCAAGCTCGAAAGAGCAAGGAATAAATGATCAAGAAAGTCGATCAGTTATCAAAGTAAGAATAGAAAAATTAATGATTTGAAAGTTAATTGGAATTTGAGAGTAGAAAATGAATAAAAAATTTAAAAAAATTTAATAATAAAAATAGATACAAAATATATTAATTTTCTTCTTGCATTTATTTATTTACTTATATTTTACTATTTATTTTATTTTAAGTTTTTTTTTTTTTTTTTTTTTTTTATATTATATATATATATATATATATATATATATATATATATATATATATATATATATATATATATATATATATATATATATATATATATATATATATATATATATATATATATATATATATATATATACTCGGATGCTTCCTAATGGAAGAATCTGAAAGATAAGAGAGAACAGCTTACGCACATGCACAATTTCTGCAATAAAATTTATCAGAATGCAGCATTGTACTCAAAGTCAACAAACTGTAGCTATGGAAAAGACAAAGTTACGAGCTAGTCGTATTTTAGCTTCTGTTTCATTGTGTAGTATTAGCAATGTCTTTTACAAAAATGAACTTTTATTTATTCTTGGAACGGATCGTGCATATTGATTGCGCAAGTGTGTGATAGAGGAGTTGAATTGAAGTTTTTTCAGTCTGCAGTTTCATACAAGTTCACATTATCACGTTTGATTAAGAAACAAAAGGTCTGAACAATGTGGAAAAGACTAAGTCAGGAAATCTGTTAAATGCCGATATTCTTGCTGGTGTGTTTCAATGTTTATGACTCTTCCACAAAAAATCATTTAAAAGGTTTTCATCAAAGAGAGGAAGCAATTTTAGATTTTTTTCAGTATTAATTGAGGGGATTGTTTTAATTTTTCTCTAAGTGTATATAGTTTTAAATTATTAGTGTTGTTAATTAATTATAACAAATATTTATCCACAGAGGAATTTGTCATTTTAAAGCTAATTATTGTTTGAACGTTTAATTAAGCTTTTACAGTTTAAAATATGCTATTTTTTATTCAAGGATTTTTTTTTTTATTAAAATTGCTCTACTGTTAGTTTTCCTCATTATTTACCTTCTCATTTTTCCTTTATTGTGAATGAATTAAGTACACTGTAAATTACTCAGTTGTAGTTAATTTTTGGCTTTGTGCTGCGTATTTTTTAATTTTTTTTTTTAAACAGAATAATTTAGTTCTTAGCAAATATTAGTTTTAATTTTATTTTATTTTATTGCGAGTATTAACGTTCTTGCCCGTTTAAATATTTTTAACATTAATTTTAATAGCTTTAATAATTTTAATGTTAAATAGTTTTAATGTTAGTTTAGTTTATTGTGTGTGCAAACGTCTGTGAGAGTGCGTACGTGTGTGTGTGTATGCTTGCGTGTGTGTGTGTGCTTGAATGTCTAAATTGAGAGGTCGTGGTGGTGGACTTTAGACGTGTGCTTTTTATTAACTTTTCCAACGCCCATGACCTCAGAGCTAATATTGAATCCGTGGAATATCACCTCTCTAACTCTCGTCCTAATCTTTTGCTTCTGTCTGAGACAGTTATCAAAGTAACGCTTCACTTCTGCTAAATATAAGTACAAAATTTTCCTTCCTATCGCTAACTCTGACCATCATCTTACAGCTCTTAGTTAAAATGCTTTCTCTTCAGCAGCTTCACCACGCCCTAAACGTACTTTCTGGCACTTTAATCGGGCTAATTTTGGGGTAATGCGTCGCTTCTTTGCTAACTACCATTGGAATGAATCCTGCTTTGGCTCGGAGGACGCTTCGGCGTCTCCAGGATTCTCCTACTGACAAAATTTCTGGTTTCTTGCCAAAAATGTCTCTAATATCTTCTGTAAATCTGTCTTTCCTCCTCTTATTCGCTCTGGTGGTTCTGTAGATAATAGTCTATCTAAAAAGGCTAATCCCTTCGGTCTCGTATTTTCATCTTATTCCACCCTGCTCGATTCTGGAACACCTCCTCCTTCTCCTTTTCTTCTCAGGAGTCCCATGTCTCTACCTGTGATTACTCATGATCGGATACATAGAATCCTGAAATCTATGAACGTCAGTAAGGCTAGTGGCTAGGATGGCATTTCCCTTCGTGTTCTTAGCTTAGGGAGTGTGCTTCCGAGTTGGCGCCTGTCCTCGTTCAGCTCTACTCTCTATGCCTTAATGCTAATAATTTTCCTCAATGCTTGAAGCACGCATATGTTCAGCCGATCTCGAAAATGGTAGCTGTTCTAGTTCTTCCTACTATAGGCCTACATCTCTCACTTGTGTTCGTCTAAAATTTTTAAAACTCTCCAGAACTCTCATTTCCTTGATCTTTTGGAGTCTCATTCTCTTCTCTTAGATCATCAGTATGCCTTTCGACACTCGAGATCAACTGGTGAAATACTTACCTATCTCACTGATCTACGATCTTCTGCTCTCAGGGACTTTGGAGAGTCTTGTGTAGTGGCGCTTGACATATTCAAGGCTTTTGACCGGGTATGGCATGCATCATTGTTCTCTAAGCTCCCTTCCTTTGGGTTTCCTCCTTCTCTTTGCTTACACTTGTCTAGTTTTCTCTCAAACCATTCCATTTCAGCACTTGTAAATGGAGCGATCTATTCCTCCTTTCTTATCAGTTGTTGTGTTCCTCAGGGTTCTTGTTTTATCTCTAGCTCTGTTCTTACTTTTCATTAACGATCTTCTCAACTGCATTTCTAACTCTGTTCACTCTTATGCCAATGACTCAACTCTCTATTCTTCTATTCATTTAAAATCTGCTCCCTCTTTTGCTTCTAGACTTGATTCTCGTCTTCAACTTTACTATCCCATTCTTGCCGATCTGGATGGGATTTTCCAGTGGGTTCACAGCAACCTTGTGAAATTCAACTCTTTAAAAGCTCAACTTCTTCAAATCTCCATCTCAAAACACCTGCCAAATTTCCTATCTTATTCGATGGCTCTCCTTTCTCCCCTGTAAATAACATTAATATTCTTGGTCTAAACATAAGCAATAAATTGTCTTGGAAACTACAAATCACAATGGTTGCAAAGGTAACCTCTAAGAAACTGTTAGTACTTTTCAGGTTGTGAGGATTTTTTTCTTCTAAGCACTTTCTCCAATTATATAAGGGTCTTATTCGTCCTAGTCCACTGTTCTCACATTTGGGAGGGGAGGGGCTCCGATTTCTCCACTCTCTCGGATAGGGTTGAGTTTAAGGCTAAAAGATTAATAAATTGTCCCCTGCTTTCAAACTCTCTTGACCCTCTATCTCTGTGACGTAACGTTGGTGCTCTATTTTTTTTCTATAGGAACTACAATGGCAGGTGCTCGAGGGAATTGGCATCTCGAATTCCACCACCATTGCGTCGCCCTCGTTCAATAAGGGGTTGTCCTGCTTTCGCACTAATTTTGAATGAATGCTGAAAACCCAAGGTTTGCTCGTTGTAATGCTTCCTTCTTTCCAGCCACTTCTGTTCTGTATATTTCTTCTTGAATGTAATCTTCCTCTCTTTAAGGCTTCCGCCTGTGCCCACCTAAGAGGTGGGCGTTGGGTTCGGGTCTGGGTGGGTTGTCTTTATTTTTTCCCTATTGTACATGACCCTCCTTGAAAATGGCTCAGCCGGTGAGTTGGGGTGAACTATATATATATATATATATATATATATATATATATATATATATATATATATATATATATATATATATATATATATATATATATATATATATATATATATATATATATATATATATATATATATATATACAATGGTTGGACAATCGCTATCTTTTGTTTTGAGGGATACAAAGAGGTTAAAATTGCATCCCTTCAGTACTGATGTAGTTCATGACTGTAAGAACCAGACTAAGTAAAACGTTAGTCTGCATCCAAATTGCAGAAATCACTTAAAATCTGTCAAAACGTTTACATTTATATCTCATTTGTCTCTTTATTCACATAAAGAGACATTATTCACTAATCTTTATTTTATTGCCTCTTTAAATATATATATTATATATATATATATATATATATATATATATATATATATATATATATATATATATATATATATATATATATATA
>SEYY01012971.1:195000-197500 GCA_009176605.1 Armadillidium nasatum
TATATATATATATATATATATATATATATATATATATATATATATATATATATATATATATATATATATATATATATATATATATATATTATATATATATATATATATATATATATATATATATTCAGTTTTTTCGGACAACCTATTAATCAGGACAACCATTTCTTAAATTAGTCTGAGTCCTGAAAATTAAAACAACTCAGAATACTCCTACTACTACAACTACTATTAGTGCTACTACTACTACTAAACTAATAATATTAATAATAATAATAATAATAATAATAATAATAATTTTAGGTTCATTTTGACATTATGTCTTCTAATTGGGCAATTTTATTTCTTTTCTCATTTAATGTTCTTGTTGATTGGCAGAAGAGGAACTAATTTAAAGCTCTATTGCAACATTTCATGTCCCAATGAAATGAAGACAAATCGTATATTAGGACTCAGAATAACCAAAATTTATCTTATATATATAGTGAAAATTTTGGTATTTCTTACTCTAATTTCTTTCCCTTTCTGTCCATTAAAGGTGTTACGTTGCAGTGTATTTTATAACTTTTATATTGCGTAAATGAAAGTTTATAATAAATTAATAAAAGCAGTTCAGAACTTAAATTTAATTAAAAAAATCCTTGCTTTATAATGTAGAAAAGTCCTTGCTTGATTGCTTTTTTTTTTTTTTTTTTGTTAAAGGATTCTTAAAATTAATTTGCCTGTGCACGATAGTGACTATATATTTTTAAAATTTTGACTGTTTACTTGTCTTTCTTTGCCTTTTTGTGTAACATGTGGTTGTTATAATTACTGCAATATATATATATTATATATATATATATATATATATATATATATATATATATATATATATATATATATATATATATATATATATATATATATATATATATATATATATATATATATAATATATATATATATATATATATATATATATATATATATATATATATATATATATATATATATATATATATATATATATATATATAGTGGGAAAACGTAGATCCGTCCTAAACGATAAAGTTAACCCCTAGTTGGCATATGGTTTGCTATAGTGTGTGATATATCTCGCTGCTTTCTGATTCTTAGTGGTTATCCCTTCTGTCCCTCATTTCCACTCCTTCCTACACAGGAATGCTCATTTGCTTCTTCACTTATTAACTCATATGTGGTGTAATATTTAACACGACAAAGTGATTGAGGAATGTTTGTTTCAAGAGTCAATTGTAAATATTGATCAGTTTTCTTGATATGTTGGAAAACTTACCTAATTTATTCCTTGCCAGAAAATTTTCAGCTTGAAATCATTTTCTTTCCTCAGTATAATTGGGTTCAGCTACATTGGGCTTTGATCGTTCTGATTTTATGATTGAGAAAATTCAAAATATAAGGCCTTAGTAGTCAGATAGCTTCACTAATAAAGTCGACATAAGGTCCAATGGTTCGTTTTTGCTGACTTTGCATATTTTATCTTATGAAATCAGTGATAAATGTGTATCATTGTGCATGTTAGGAGCTTGATTATTTGTTAGATATTGTTCACCCAAAACGGTGTACGAGTTGAATATTGGTAATTTCTGCTAACCAATAAAACACTACATTTGGTACTTTTCAACTTATTCTGTCTGCATCATAGTTGAATAATTAATTAGTTAGATAATTTTAATCAGATAATAATAAATTATATATAAAAATCGAATCTGTAAATATTTTATTACGTATACATACAGTACTGAATATTCATACTATGTGTGAATTCCCGACCTGTGAAGTGTGTGTGTGCACGTTCACGCGATCATTACCATTGTGTTAGGGTTCTCACTCTTTAAAAATCAATGCAAAAGAATTTTTTTAAAGGTGGGCAAAAAATGCTTACATCAACAAAAAATCAGTCTTGAAATTTACAGCAAATATCGAATATTATATTTGCTTTTAAATTATGTAGAAAGATTTATTGAATATCTTGTTTTGTAAATCAATCTGAAATCAATAATCGAGCCAATAACACACTCCAAAAGGAGTCTGTGGGAAGTAAATCAATATATAAATAATAAATAATATATATATATATATATATATATATATATATATATATATATATATTATATATATATATATATATATATATATATATATATATATATATTATATATATATATATATATATATATATATATATATATATATATATATATATATATATATATATATATATATATATATATATATATATATATATATATATATATATATATATATATATATATATATATATATATATATATATATATATATATATATATATATATATATATATATATATATATATATATATATATATATATATATATTATATATATATATATATATATATATATAAATTATATATTATTATATATATATATATATATATATATATATATATATATATATATATATATATATATACAGGAAAACCATAAGTTTATTTTAG
>SEYY01012971.1:205000-207412 GCA_009176605.1 Armadillidium nasatum
ATTATTATAATTATTATTATTATTATTATTATTATTATTATTATTATTTATTATTATTAGAAAGTGAGTCAAGGGTACACTAGAGACCCTCTGAGAAGATGAAACGAAAAAAAGAACCAAAGGCAACAGTGAAACGGATGGTGTAGCCCATATCACTCTTGATCCCAATGGGGGGCTCATCGCTTCCATGCGCTACATCCTTTATATATATATATATATATATTATATTATATATGGTGATACTTATATATATTATATATATATATATATGTAGTATTATTAATATTAATTATATATATAGATATATAATATATATATATATATATATAAAAAGTATAATGTATGAAGTTAAAATATAATATTAGAATATAAGACATATATTATGATATATATATATATACTATATATATATATAATATATATATATATATATATATATATATATATATATGATATATAATATATGTGTATGCTATATATATATGTACATATATGCATAATATATATCAGATAACCTTTATTTCTACATAGTTCTTCCAAATGAATGTGTCCTTTAAAATAAAATTTTTATATAATATTATTATATAATAATATTATAATATATTATATAATATATAATATATTAATTATATTATATATTATACTTTATATATATATAATATATATATATATATATTATATTATATATTTATATATATTATATATATATAATATATATATATATATAATATATATATATAATATATAAATATATAAAAAAAAAAAAAAAAAAAAAAAAAAAATATATATTATATATATATATATATATATATATTATAGATAACCTAACCTTTATTTCTACATAGTTCTTCCAAATGAATGTGGCCTTTTTTAACAATTAAAATTTTTAAAATGACGTGTTAAAGTGGAAACTGGGTTAATGTTATCAGCATTATCAGTGAAATCTGTGCATTGATAATTATAATAATAATAATAATAATAATAATAATATTAATAATAATAGTAAAATATAATAATAATAATAATTAATAATAAATAATAATAATAATAATAATAATAATAATAATAATAATAACTAGAATTAAACAAATAATAAAAAATAATAATAATAATAATAATAATAATAATATAATAATAATTTAAATTAAAATTATTTTAATAAAATATAGAATAATAATAATAATAATAATAATAATAATAATAATAATAAATAATAATAATAATAATAATAATAATAATAATTAATAATAAATAATTAAGATTCTCTTCAAAATAAGCGAAATTGTCACAGATTTTATTATTATTATTATATTATTATTATTATTATTATTATTTATTATTATTATTATTATTATTATTATTATTATTATTCTAATTATTGGCTTCTATGGGAGCTTCCTTTCCTTAAATTAATATAAATTGTACCCTGTAATATGATAATAATAATAATAATAATTATAATATATATAATATAATAATAATAATAATAATAATAATAATAATAATAATATTATATAAAAATAATGACAATAAAATGTGAAAATAAAAAAAAATAATAATAATAATAAAAAAAAAAAAAAAAAAAAAAAAATAAATGATAGTATTAATAAAATAATAATTATAATAATAATAATAATAATAATAATAATAATAATAATAATAATAATAATAAAAATACGAAACTTCTTGTTCGGAACTACTATTGAAACTTCTACAGTTACTACTACTACTAATAATAATAATAATAATGAAAAAACTCTAATTTAACTAATAACAGCATACAACTGGGAGCTTTCACTCCTCTTAATTAAGAGTTCTCTTACACTATGATAATTTTTGGATGCGTCTTAATTAAAATCCGGAATAAGCCAGAATTATTCCAAGTGAATAATTTTATTAGGGTTTGTGATGCAAGAAAGAGTCTTTCATTTGTAACGTTTGCGTGTCTGTTTGTTCTTGAAAGAGGTGTGTGTATCATGTTGGAGGGATAGAAAAAAGTGTATCGAAAAGCAATTCCAACCCTTTGTCACAAAATTTGCTTTTTGTTAATAAATTAGTAAATATTTGAATTTTCTTAGTGAAAAACTGAGGCGAGTAAACAGGTAAATTATAATATATAATATATATATATATATTATATATATTATATTATATATTATATATATATATATATATATATATATATATATATTAACTTTCCTTATAATTTTATTAATATATATTTATATAAGTGTTTGCATGATCTTTCTCCTCTCAAAATCTGGATCTAATTATGTTTAAAACAATAATTACATCTCCAGGACATAGGAACAATTTTTTACACTTTTTAGTAATTAATAAATGAATATTATATTCATTTTCGTAATGTTTTTCACAATTTTCTTATTTTTATTTTAAGTAATTCTTGAATTT
>SEYY01012972.1:5000-14330 GCA_009176605.1 Armadillidium nasatum
TATATATATATATATATATATATATATATATATATATATATATTATATATATATATATATTATCACTATCACCTTTCCCACTTTCGTGAGGTGGTGCCCGCCACAATTCCCTTACAAACATAACTATTCTTACCTTTCAACGCTTTCACCACCTCCCTCCATCTCTGTCTCCACAAATCTTCTACCCTCGTCTAAACTCAAATTCCTTCCATCCAAATCACTTTCACTTCATCCATCCATCTCCACTTCGGCCTTCCCCTCCCCCTACCCTTACCCTATCTACATCGGATCTACGTACCTTGCCAACCATTCTGTTCTCTTTCATTCTTCACATGTGTCTAAACAATTTTAGCACATCCTCCTCCTCTCTATCAATTACACCCTTCTTCCATTTACACATCTCCCTTATTCTTTCATTTCTAATCCTATCAATCCTTCTCAATTTATATATCGCTCTCAAATCTTTCATCTCAAAGACATTGAAACTTTTTCTCGACCGAGCACTTATCGTCTATGTTTCACACACATACAATACAGAAGGTGAACACATACATTCAAACATTCTTATCTTTTTTTCTTTCGAAATTTTGACTTTCTTCCATACTTTTCTTAGGCCCCAATACTTTCATTCCTTCTACCACTCTGTTCTTTATTCCTTTTTCCGTCCCACCCTTACCTTCCACCCAACATTACTAAATATTTGAATTCATTCACCTCCTCAAGTTTCCATTCTCACACTTCTACAAACCAATTCCTCCCTCCACATTTCCACATCCCCACCTCCAATCCTCATAACTTTATTCTTCGCTGGATTGAATTTCAATCTGTGTTTGCACATTTCCCTTCAAACTCTCTCACAAGTATTCTCATCTTTTCTCCAGATTCTGCCACCAACACATGCCGCATCATCTGCAAAAAGTAAAACATTCACTTCACATTCACCCTCCATATTTATCAACGTAATACTCTTCCCTTCTCTCTCCATTTTTCTAAGTCAACCATTCATCAATAGATTAAATAACATGGAGATATTACAAACCCCTGTCTCAATCCCACTCCTATGCTAAACCAATCCGATAGTTCTCTCTTCACCCTCACTCTTGATCTACAATTCGCATATATATATATATATATATATATATATATATATATATATATATATATATATATATATATATATATATATATATATATATATATATATTATATATATATATATATATATATATATATATATATATATATATATATATATATATATATATATATATATATATATATATATATATATATATATATATATATATATATATATATATATATATATATATATATATATATATATATTAGTGATGGATCGGATGTCATATTTTCTAATTTGCGGATGCGGATGCGGATGCGGATGTCGAATTTTGGAGAAGTGCGGATGCGGATGCGGATGTTGAATTTTTGAAAGTGCGGATGCATGTTGGAAAGTGCGGATGCGGATGCGGATGCGGATGTTGAATTTTCGAAGATGCGGATGCGGATGCGGATGTTGATTTTTGTGCGGATGTTCCGCATCCGCGCATGCGGATGCGGATGCGGATGCCATCACTAGTATATATATATATATATATATATATATATATATATATATATATATATATATATATATATATATATATATATATATATATATATATATAATATATATATATATATATATATATATATATAGCTCGGTGGTAGAACTTCTGTACATTGTCTAACGGCGACGATGTTTCAGTGGGTTTGAATTCTGGCGTGCGGAAAATTTTTCTCTGTCTTAAATTGCTAATTAGTTGTTGTGCCCATGTTGGTGTTGCTTGACTTTGGTTGGTTGCTCATGCAACCCAGGAGCACCCAGCAGAATGCCATAGTAGCCCCAGTAGGGGTTCCAAGCACCCTATATATATATATATATATATATATATATATATATATATATATATATATATATATATATATATATATATATATATATATATATATATATATATATATATATATATATATATATATATATATATATATATATATATATATATATATATATATCATTGAAAAGGGCTCTGCCCGTGAGCGGTGGCTATTCTGTAAAAAAAAAAAATATATATATATATATAAACAATGGTGGGTAAATGCTAATAACCATGTTCAATTTAAAAGCTGACATGCCCGGGTATAGAACATTTGTTAGTGTGGAAGTCAAAGGAAGTGTGTTCCAGACTTTACCAGTGGAGTATGTGAAAGATTGAGCATATATGTATATCTCAAGTCCGAAGTCCGAACAGATAAAGGATAAGATTGAGGAAAGACAAGTCACACGATCTTTCCTCAATGGAGGAGATATTCGTCTGCATAATTCAGAAGAGCATTGTTCTTAATATTAGTAATACTATAGAGTGACTCAATAGTTCAAGAACTAGGAAAAGATCGGAGAGTTAATGAGAGGACCAACTAGTGTGATAAGAATTAGTTCTTAAAGAGTCTCGGTGTTGGGGTGAGTGATTATTTGGAGATCCCTGGGATAAAATAAGTGTAGGTGTGTTGACTGCCATAGTATTTTTCAAAAATATTATCCCACCACCAAATACTAGTTAGAATAGTTTTAATACTCACGTTTAAAAGAAGAGGGAATGAAAGGCTTATCTTTCTATTCAACACGTTTCAAGCAACCTTTTGAAAAATAACACTGTGGAGGCCCACCAGCAATACACACGGTACATACATTCACCTAAGACATCACAAGAGACAGCCTAAAAAGAACTTTACAAAAGTCTAACATACATGAAATAACTAGTTAGTTTCAGGTAAGTCAAATATAATTACGTTTTAACAATTTTTATTGTATATTTAATAGGATCAAAAATAATAATCTCTTTATAAGTATTGTCAGCTATATTGAATTTTCTGCCGAGCAGGTATACTAAAAATCGTTCTAGACCGCCCTAAAAAAAATCAGTGTGCGTGATAATCCCCAAGAAATGTGAAAGAGAAGTTGTTAGTATGAAAGGAAAGTTAATAGGGAGGACCTACAAGAATGATTGTAAGCTTATCTTGTCGTCAGATGTTCTGAGGTACGATTCCTGCCGAGTTATCGGCCTCGACTGAGTTCTCAACAATCGGTTATTTCGGAATAGTTTCTATAATAATTATGAAGACTCAAAATACAATCAAATTTTTAAATCATATAACAAAACAAAACAAAGATTATATATGTCAACTTTACATTATTTCATTATGTATAATGAAGTATATTTCTTAGCCAATAACCCATCTATCACCTTTTGAATGCAATAAAAGTTTATTATTGCGAAAGGGCTTACGAAAGTGTTTTTTGTTTTTCTTCCTTCTTTACCTCCACACTTTTTGTCAAACCTGTTAAAGTAATTGTTTATTAATATATGTTATCTATTATTTTAAGGTATTTAATCTGTTACATTTTCTATTTTCACTATCCTCTACAACATAATTTATAATCATCATTTAAGAAAGAAAATTATTACTACGATTTTTCATTATTTCTACCTTTATTTCCTTTGTTTCACCTTTTTTCCTCACGTTCAAGAATTATGTTTGGCAATGTTGGTCCTAACAAAAGATATTTTAACATGTATGAAGGTAATATCACTTCCCTTCACACTATCAATTATAATTATATACGCAGGATATATTTGACATTATTTATTAATAAACTAAATATAAAAGTTTAACTGACCGTGTTCCCAATAAGGGCTTATAATCAAATTAGGAACAGTCCAGAATGAAAAAATATAAGCACTCCTCTAACCATATGGACAAGGGGGGTGTTGAGCTCATACGGGCTCACCAGCGCTCCCGTCCCTTAGCTTTCTTCATATCGGAACACCAAACCTCTTCGAAGTTTGTTTTGAGATGAGAGAGTTAATGTTATCCTTCAAAGAAAGTTCACAAGAATACGTATAATAGGAGGAAGTTTGTGGTTTGTGTTTTTGAAGAATATATGCAGTTGTGTGCAAAATTTTGTCAAGTAGATAGATGAAAGAGAACTGAGTTTTTGAGGCTTTGAAAACAACCATGTTTTCTTTTCTCCCAACAAGAGATACGAGAAAGATATGTCAGAGTTTCCAAGGCCATGTCTATTGAAGAAATCATCAGAAGAAAAGTGAATAAAAAACGAAGTGACATACCATTGATCTTTGAAGAAAAATATAAAAGTTTGTGATTAAACAGATCTATTACAGATTTTAAAGATAAACGGTTGCAGTCTACGGCAGCTGCCTTTGAATGACCGGAAAGGAGATCAGAGAGAAGGCCATAAACACACACACACGTATATATATATATATATATATATATATATATATATATATATATATATATATATATATATATATATATATATATATATATATATATATATATATATATATATATATATATATATATATAAAAACCTTGTCCTACACTAAAAATTTATGTACAATAAATATTTATTTATTAAATTGTGACAATTTTCTTATAATAATTCCATTTATTTTTATTTGTAACTTGAATAAAATAATAAATTTCGAGTTTGATTTTATGTCCATTATTTTCTTTCTCAGATTTACAAAAGACTTCAAAATGGAGAGAAAGTTTTTGCAGTTCATAAAATTAATGAAGAATTTAAATACGGAGAAGTTTCTTTCTTTTCAAATCAATTATTCTTCCATTGCTTGAGCTTGTCAAAAGTTCCTAAAGACTCTTCTCTTATATGGGTGAGTTCAATTTACCATCCCCCCCCCCTTTTTTTTTTAACTTTGAAGGCAAATACAAGTAAGTTGCTTATAGTATATATTAGGGATGGAGTGAAGTATCGGTATCGGCAAGTATCGGCATATTTTTAAGTATCGGTATTGGCCTTTTCAGTATCGGTATCGGTAAAAATTTTGTATAGGAGTAAAGTATCGGTATCGGTAATGGTATCGGCAAGTATCGGCATATTTTTAGGTATCGGGTATCGGTTTCAGGTAATTTTTAGGTATCGGTATCGGTATCTGTAAAAATTTTGATATCGCTCCATCCCTAGTATATATATTATAATCGTATATTTTATTGTTATTATAACAACTTATGCGAAAATATTAACTTCAGGGTTTTATTTGAATAAAAAAAACATTTAAAAACACAAAACCGTTATATATATATATATATATATATATATATATATATATATATATATATATATATATATATATATATATATATATATATATATATATATATATATATATATATATATATAATATATATATATATACACCACCACCACTCACGGGCAAAGCCCTATTCAAGGAGTGGATGTTAAAAGAATAAAAATGAAAGTAAAAGAGCACAAAATCCTGAAAATGAAAACCACCCCTACAGTACCCACCTAACGCAAATTTCTCAGGTGGGTGCAGATGCGGGCTTTAAAGAAATTGAGATTAAATGCGGAGGCAAGTACAGACGATGAAAGAGAGTTCCACAAAACAGAGGTGGCAGGAAAGAAAGAGGCACCACAGCGGACAAGCCTGGAGTTGCCTATGTCCACGCAAAATTGATGCGCGGACATTGCACCCCTTGTGCTGCGAGGACTCCGTAAAGGTGGAGGTACACGGGTGGATAGTTCCCTCGAGCATTTGCCGCTGTAGTACCTATAGAAAAGAGACAAGGCACCAACATCACGTCGCAAAGATAAAGAATCAAGAGAATTAGAAAGAGCGGGAGAGTTTATAAGGCTTTTAGCCTTTGACTCAACCCTATCCAAAAGACGGGTGAAACCTGAACCACCCCAGATATTAGAGCAGTACTCCATACTAGGGCGGATGAGACCCTTGTATAATTGGAGTAACTGCGAGGAAGAAAAAAATTCTCAGTCTAAACAGAACTCCCAGCTTCTTTGAAGCCGCCCTAGCAACCATTTTTGTGATATGAGGTTTCCAAGATATTTTTTGTTTATGTGAAGGCCAAGGATGTTTATATTGTCAACAGGAGAGATGGGAGAACCATTGAAAGAAATAGAAAAGTTAGGAGGTGTCTTTGAGTGGGAGATTTCCAGAAGTTGTTTTTAAAGAGTTGAATTTCACAAGGTTGAGACGACTTCACTGGGAAATTCCATCCAAATCTGCAAGAATGGAATCGGAAAGATGTAGACGAGAAGCAACTCTAGATGCAAAGGAAGGAGAAGATTTGAAATGAGTAGAAGAATGGAGGGTTGAGTCATCGGCATATGAATGTATAGGGTTAGATGAACAGCTGAGATCATTAATGAAAAGTAAGAATAAAGTAGGAGACAAGACAGAGCCCTGAGGAACACCACTATTACAGGAAAGGAAGAAGAAGTCTCTCCATCAACAACAGCTGAAATGGAATAATTAGAAAGAAAGCTAGACATAAGTAAGCAAAGAGAAGGAGGAAACCCAAAGGAGGGGAGCTTGGAAAGCAGTGACGCATGCTATACCCGTTCAAACGCCTAAGATATGTCAAGCGCCACCACGCAAGTCTCCCATGGTCTCTAAGGGCAGAAGACCATAGATCTGTGAGCTAGGAGAGCATACCACCAGTAGACCTTGAACGTCGAAAGCCATACTGATGATCAGAAAGAAAGGAATGAGATTCCAGATGATCTAAGAAGTGAGAGTTAAGAAGGATTTCAAAGATCTTAGACAGAATACAAGTGAGAGCTATAGGGTGATAGTTGGAAAGATCAGAGCTGCTACCTTTCTTCGGAATAGGTTGAACTATTGCGCGCTTCCAACACTGAGGGAAAGTACTAGTATTGAGGCATAGAGAGAAAAGTTGAACGAGGGACGGAGCCAGCTCAGAAGCACACTCCCTTAAAACTCGGGGAGGAATGCCATCCGGGCCGCTTGCCTTCCTAACAATCATAGACTTCAGAAGCCCATGCACCTGGTTCAATTGAAATCACAGGTAAAGGCATGGGACATCTGAGGGGAGAAGAAGCGGGATGAGGATTGCCGGAGTCGACCTGGGTAGAATTAGAGGAGAATAGGAGGTCGAAGAGATTAATTAGCCTTTTCAGTTGGAGTGTTAGCAGCAGAACCATCAGAGCGAATAGTAATGGAAAGGAAGATTTACAGAAATTGTTGATGATGTTTTTTTTTGCAAGAGGCCAGAAAGATTTTTCAGTAGGAGAATTTAGGAGCTCAGCACACCTTCGTTTGGTGAAAGTCTGCTTTGCTCGTCGAAGAATATCCCTGCAACGATTCCGATCGTAATGAAAATTAGCTAGAGTGATAGGAAAAGGAGAATTTCTCCACTCTCGATACGCGATGTCTCTAGCCTGAATGGCACGAGAACAAGCTCGATCGAACCATGTATTTTGAGGAGAGAAGGATTTAGTTGAAGAAGGAATGAACCTGCTTATCTCATCAACGATTACAGCCCCCACCTTATCAGCGGAGACTGACGCGTCTTCAAAGACAAAAACAAAGCAGTCCATCCAAGGATAGTTAGCATAGAAGCAAGCGCCCCGATCGATCAAAGTGCCAGAAGATACGCTTAGGGCAGGGTGGAGCAGTGGGAAAGAAAGCATGAAAATCAAGACAAATTAGATTGTGGTCGGAGTTACCAATTGGTGCGAAGACAGCGTATTTATAGAGAGAAGGATTAGTAGTGAAACATAAATCAAGAATATTCAAGAATTGGTTGGGACGATCTGGAATATGTGTTGGTTCTTTTTAATCAGTTGCTCCAGATCTTTGAGAATGCTGAATGATTCGGCCTCCTCTCCCCCTGAATCGGTATGAGAGTAACCTAATTATTCAGAGTTGTGTACGCTGAAATCCTCTAGAATAGAGGACCTCAGTATTTGGATGCGAAGATGTAAGTCTCGTGAGGAGTAGTTAGCTACTCAAAAAAAGGTAGAAAAATCTGTTCTATTAGGAGAACAGTAGCAGAAGCACAAGATTATTGAAGTGGTAGGAAGAAAGATTTTAAGCCAAAGAACATCGAAGTTAGGAGATTCAAGATTCTCAAGAAGTGTTACCGGAGTGTTGGTGTTAACATATTTCCTTAGAACGGAAATTATGAAAAATTTATACTATGGTTATAGTATATTAAAAAAGTTAGAAGAGGAATTTTTTGATATCTGGGTCCAGACAAAAGTAAAAGGTTAAGATGAGAATTAGAGAGATGATATTCCACAGAAGCTAAGTTAGAGCCTAAGCCACGGACGTTGGTGAAGTGTATAGAGAACCCACGTCTGTGCACACCCACCATTCTGCACAAACACTCACGATCAGAATAGACAAACAAACAAGCCGTTTACCGTGGCTCAAACGGTAAAGTGATTGACTCACGTGCTTGAGGGCGCCGGTTCGATCCCACTTCGGGATCCTAGGTATATACTACCTAGAAAAGTTCCTCTCCTCGAATAGGGCAATGCCCGTGAGATGTGAACTTTTATAAAAAAGAAAAAAAAAAAAAAAAAAAAAAAAAAACAGCCAATCTAGAAACTAACTAACATTCAAACAGTCACACGAGCAAACAGACAGACAAACGAAGAGGCAAACAAAACAAAATAAAAACCGAAATAATGCTTATGTTAAAAACAAATATTAAAACGTTAAAATTAATTGTAGAACTATATAACTATAAAACTATTTCTATTTAAAACAAAATATTCATTAAAAACTTATCTTAAATTTTGTCAATCACTAGTTGATCCCGTTGTAAATTAAACCACTATAGATATAGAAAAAATTGATAAACAAATTTACACAGTAGATAAAACAATTAATTATAAACGTTTAAAACACAGATACACTAAAATGCACTAAAACACAAATTAAAACGCTTAAGATGGAATATATATATTTTTTTTTTTTTTTTTTTTTTTACAAAACACCGCCACTCATGGGCATAGCCCTTTTCAAGGAGGGGGCACACACAACATAAAATAAAAAACATTCAAACACAGACCTAACGCACATCTCTCAGGTGGGCACAGACGGAAGCCTTAAAGAGAGGAAGATTAAATACAGGAGGAAAAACAGATGATGGTAGAGAGTTCCACAGAACAGAGGTGGCTGGAAAGAAGGAGGCACCACAACGGGCCAGCCTGGGGTTTCCTACATCAAAACAAAACTGGTGCGAAAGCAGAGCACCCCTTGTGCAACGAGGACGACGCAACGGTGGAGGAATGCGAGAGGCCAATTCCCTCGAGCACCTGCCATTGTAGTACCTATAAAAAAGTGATAGTTCGCCAACGTCACGTCGCAGAGATAGTGGGTCAAGAGAGTTAGAAAGTAGGGACAGTTTATTAATCTCTTAGCTTTAGAC
>SEYY01012974.1:0-10000 GCA_009176605.1 Armadillidium nasatum
TTTTTTCTTTTTCTTTTCTTTTCTTTTTTTTCATCTTCCTTCTTTCTCTTATTCTCTTTTTTCCATTATTTTTCTTTTTCTTTTATTTTCCTTCTCTTTTCTTCTTTTTCTTTTTCTTCTTCTTTTCCTCTTTTCTTCTTCTGTTTCTTCTTCCTCTTTTCCTTCTTTTACTTCATATTAACGATGTCATGCAACATTACCACGGAGTCCAATATGTTATCTTTGAGAAGTTAATCCAGCATCCTGTAGATATAAAACTGTCAAAACATTAAGTATATATATATATATATATATATATATATATATATATATATATATATATATATATATATATATATATATATATATATATATATATATATATATATATATATATATATATATATATATATATATATATATATATATATATATATATATATATATATATATATATATATATATATATATATATATATATATATATATATATATATATATATATATATATATATATATATATATATATATATATATATATATATATATATATATATATATACGGAAAGTAGAGCAATGGAAAAATATTAAGATATGAGAGAGAGAGAGAGAGAGAGAGAGAGAGAGAGAGAGAGAGAGAGAGAGAGGAATGATCTAAAATGTAACACAAAAAATTTAAAAATGGAAGAAATATTGTAAATGCGGATATATATATATATATATATAACATGCCGTTTACCGTGGCTCAAACGGTAAAGTGATTGACTCACGTGCTTGAGGGCGCCGGTTCGATCCCACTTCGGGATCCTAGGTATATACTACCTAGAAAAGTTCCTCTCCTCGAATAGGGCAATGCCCGTGAGATGTGAACTTTTTTAAAAAAAAAAAAAAAAAAAAAAAAATATATATATATATATAATATATATATATATATATATATATATATATATATATATATATATATATATATATATAATATAATATATATATATATATATATATATATATATATATATAATATATAAAATGTACAAACGTCAAATAAACTTTCGAGTTCTTAAGAAAGAGAAGTTGTCAAGTAGAGAAAGTAATAAACATGGTAAATATATTTTCTTGGGAAATGAATCTTATTGTACTGTGAAATGGAAATAAAATAAAATAAAATAAAAATAAAATAAAATAAAATAAAAAATTCAGACGATATTCAAAATTAGAAGGAAAATTTTTGTATGTTTTTCTTCTCTAAATGTTTGACAAAGTTTTTTTTCTTTTTTTTCTTCTTCTTTTTTTCTCCTCTTTCTTTTTCTTCTTTTTCCTTTTTCTTGTTTTTTTCCTTTTTCTTCTTTCGGAAGTCTCACCTACCCTCCAAAACTTGTTTCATCTTCTTTTTCTATTTCTTGTTTTTCTTCTTTTTCTTCTTTCGGAAATCTCACCTACCCTCCAAAACTTGTTTCTTCCCCTTTTTCCCTCATATATGAAGAAACTTTCTCCTCAACTTTGATTCTACTTTTTTCTTGTGTGCAAAAAAAACTCTGGGAAATAAATCTCTTCTGAAGACACTTGTTGCACACTTCCAAATTTCTTCAATTCCACCGAAAGCCCAAATCATTTTTCCTCTTTTATTCTTTCTTCTTTTTTTCTCATCTAAATTAAATATATGGAAGACAAACGGTTGATATAAGAAAAGAAATGCGGTAAAATAGATTTCTTTTTTAAATTGTTTTTTTCATTGAAAATTTCTTTGAAGAGGTTTGACAAATCTACTACGGGTGATTGACAGTCGTCCTTGCCTTCGAGTCTGTCAAACACTTTGACAATTTGACAATTCAAGAACAAAAGAAAAATAGACAATCAGAAGAAGTATCTCGAGAATAAAAAAAAAACAAAAAAACAAAACAAAACAAAACAAAACAAAAAGCCACTTAGGATTTTCTTGATGAAAATAAACTTATATCTTATACACACATGTAAGTAGGATAAAGGGTTCAGGGTTTGGCTGTGAGCGCACGTGTATGTATGTATGTGTGTATGCGTGTATGTGAATATGGTTAGTCGTGGGTAGAGGTGGACCGGATAGTAATTTTTCACTATCCGCGGATGCGGATGCGGTTGCGGATATTCAATTGCGGATATCCGCAGATGCGGATGCGGATGCGGATAATTTAATTTTTTAAGAGTTTTTGCCATAGATTCTTGGAATTTTAAATATAATATCCAGAATCTTTGTTACCAGGGTGTGGGACGGGGACCCAACTCTTGAACACCCCACCAACCTCTTTCCCCAACCTCCACCCATTTGGAAAAAGGTTATATATATATATATATATATATATATATATATATATATATATATATATATATATATATATATATATATATATATATATATATATATATATATATATATAGCCAGTAATTCAAAATTACCTTCACACTTCACACTTCACAGTTTCACATATTCCATTTGAAGTTAATAATTGGTTAGTTATTTTTTAGAAATAAAAGCTTTTGGGCTCTTTCAGGTGAAAGTTTGGTTCGCTTTTCGTCGTAAATGAGGCCTGCTCCACTGAAAAGACGCTCACTAGCAACACTAGTTGAAGGACATGCTAAATAAGTCCTTGCCAGCTCAGCAAAAAAAGGAAAACTTTTGCAATTATCTCTCCACCAAACCAGTTGGTCTTTATCTGCCTCCAAACGTGGGAGTTTTAGATAATTTTCAATAATCTATATTGTATCCTTTGACACTTCTGACTGTGATTCTTCATCTCTGCTGGAAGCTAGAAGATCTTTCATTGATTTAGCAATGCTTAAGCTAACAGATTTTGTTCCTTTTGTATTTGAGAGCTTTTGCTTTTTCTTGAAAAGGCGTTATTTTAGCTGTTTCTATCATCTCATCGCATAAGCATCCTAATTTGATTTTAACATTCTGAGAAACAAGTGGTTTAAAAAATTTTGTTTTGTACCTGGGATCTAAAAGGTTGCAATTGTATAAGCATCATCATTTTCCAGGTTTTCAAATCTGTCGTTCATCTCCTTCATTAATGTTTCAGTCATCCTTAAAACTCCCTTAGACTTAATAACATTTGTTAACACAACTTACAATGTTGAAACAAGTGGTATCACATCTGACAAACATGATTCAGCTGAACTTATAGTTTTGTTAATTCAAAAGGCTTAAGGATATTAATACAATTATTTAAAATGTCATTTTCGTCAGCTGTTAGAGGCTTTATTTTTGTGCTGCTTGAAGCATAAAGGCAAATGGCCTCATTAATTTCGCTCATCCTCTCAAGCATATGCAAACTACTATTCCAGCGTGTTTGAATATCTTGCATGACAGAAAGTGGACGAACATTTAATCTTGTTTGTATTTTCTTCAGCTCATTTTGGGCTACAACGGAGTGATTGAAATGCGTAGCAATTAACCTACATTTGGTTATTAAATCGGATACACATTTTTGACTCATAATGGAATTTTTAACTACTATCTGAGTTTGGTGTGCAAAGCAATCTATATTTTTCACTCTTTTATTTTTTTACTATCCGCAAATGCGGATGCGGTTGCGGATATCCAATTGCGGATATCCGCGGATGCGGATATCCGCAGTTGCGGATGCGGATGCGGATATCCGGTCCACCTCTAGTCGTGGGCGTATGTAAGTATGCTTAAATAGATAGATCGTAATGAATAAGCGCACAATAAAAATCATTAGCGCTTTATACTTTAAAATCGCAGACTTACGCAATAAATTTTAACGTTTTCATGAATATTTTCGCAATTTGAAAGGAAAAAAATTTATTTCAAATTAATTAATTTCATACCGCCATTTTGTATATAAAGAATACGCTCAATATATACAAGAACTCTATTCAAACAATATACTTTAAAATTAAGACTGACAATAATTCTAATTCCTCAAATTTATTATTATTATTATTATTATTATTATTATTATTATTATTATTATTATTATTATTATTATTATTATTATTATTATATATTATTATATTATTAATTTAATTATTTTTATTATATTATTACTATTTTATTATTATTATTTATTAATTGTTACTTTATTATTATTATATATTATTATTATTATTATTATTATTATTATTATTATTATTATTATTATTATCATTATTATTATCATTATTATAATTAATATAACATTTTAATAATATACATTTTAATAATATATATTTTAATATTAAATCTTAATAATATACATTTTAATAATATATATATTTTAACAATATACAAAATAATTTTATGTGGCATTATAAGGACTTCCTCTTATGAAAATAAAAATTTAAGAAGCATAAAAGTTTTTCAAAAAAACAATGACTGGCCGATTTTTTAAACTTATGCAACACCACAACAAATTAAAGGCCGATTTTTTAAACTTATGCAACACCACAACAAATAGGGTGCAAGTTATTAATATTTTCTTTTTATTTTGTAGCTAAAATACATATTTTACGTTAAAAAAAAACAAAAAACAAAAAAAAAAACACTTTCATTCAACAATTTTCCAACAAAATTTTCATCTTTTTTAACGTGAAAGTTTATAACGTAGTTTATACTCGTACGTTTCATACTACTTAATTCAACACCACAACATAATGGGTGTGTATGTTATGATTGTTTTACAAGTTTGTTCTGTAGTTTAGTATATATTAAGTTTTATAGAAAAAAGTAAATTTACTTCTATACAACTTTCCAACTGAAGTTTTTTTTGCTTTAATTAATTACTTTGAAAGTTCGAAAAGTTTGAAAGTAGATCAGTTCGGTCAGCTGAACAGAGAAGTACAAAAAAGGAAAGAAAGAAAGAAAAAAAGAAAATAAATATATAAAATAAATAAATAAATAAAAAAAAACTAATAAAAAAATAAAAAAATTTATCACTCAATTTTTCGAAAAAAAAATGTTAGGGTAAGTTTTGTTTCGTTTTATTAAAGTTTTATTAAAAAATTAAAATTAAAATTTGAATCATTGAAAAGTGTTTAACTCTCTCTCTCTCTCTCTCTCTCTCTCTCTCTCTCTCTCTCTCTCTCTCTCTCTCTCTCTCTCTCTCTCTCTCTCTCTCTCTCTCTCTCTCTCTCTCTCAACAATGTGTTTTTGATTCATCCGTATGAAGGTTTTATAAATAAATAAATAAATAAATAAAAAAATAAAGTTAAATTTCCAACACAAATTTATTTAATCTAAAAAATTAACAATTATTTACATTCATTTTCATATAATAAAAATTACACTTTTTTTTCTCAAATTTTGGTTTAATAATAATAATAATAAAAATAATTATAATAATAATAATAATAATAATAATAATAATAATAATAATAATAATAATAATAATAATAATAATAATAATAATAATAATAATAATAATAATAATAATAATAATAATAATAATAATAATAATAATAATAATAATAATAATAATAATAATAATAATAATAATAATAATAATAATAATAATAATAATAATAATAATAAATTAATAACTTTGAGAAAACTTAATTAATTCTTAGGAATAAAACATGAATAACACCTAAGAAAGAAAAACTTCAATTATAAGCTAACGTTTCGAGCTAAGAAGAATTCGGTTGCCATGGTAACGAAAATTAAAAATTTGTTTTCCTCTATTAATAATGGCAATTAATTAAAAGTTGGCAACCTCGACAACTCATTTCGGTTGTAATTCGCTCTTAAATTTATTCCATCCTTAAAAATTTTCTTTTAGAATTTAAATACCCTGCTTTGTTGTTAAGTAGGGTGTAAGAATATATATATATATATATATATATATATATATATATATATATATATATATATATATATATATATATATATATATATATATATATATATATATATATATCATAATTTTTTTAAGTCTGCTAACAAACTCGTAGACTGAATACGTTAAACTCGTTTAAAGTTTGCTGTAACGGGACTTTTGTACCGTCGTAGCGCAGTGGTAAATCTCTGTCGTATCAAGATAAAGGGTTAGGATTCGAGTCCCTTTATAGCAAACTTTAAACTTGAGTAATATATATATATATATATATATATATATATATATATATATATATATATATATATATATATATATATATATATATATATATATATATATATATATATATATATATATATATATAGCTATCTTTGTAAAACACCTGAAATATTAATGAAGGATGCAAGGTTGGCCCATAAAAAAATTCTCATATAATTCAAGAGAGATGAACAGGTAAATGAGGATATTTCTTCCTAGATAAAAGGTTATCAAACCTAGATATAATGATTTAGTCTATTGAAACTTGAAAGAGATTCACGGTATAAAGAGACAAAATTATAATGCCCATTTCAAGTTGAAGAATTCTCCTTGTGGCAATTGTAGTAACTGATGGGAAATCGAATTTCATAAATAACTGCTAAAATATGAATTTGTTATTATGAAATTTATTAAGCAGTTGGCAAAACTATTTTTCGGGTGGATATCTTCAGTAAATAATCATATGTAAATTGACAAAAATGCAATTCTTGTTTTTTAAGATAAAAAAAAGTTCCCATCTCACGGGCCTTGACCTATTCGAAGAGAGGAACTTTTGTAGGTAGTATATACCAAAGATCCCCAAGTGGGATCGAACCGGCTTCCTCAAGCACGTAAATCAATTATTTCTACCATTATTCCCACGGTAGACAAATAACGTTGGTCCCTATTGAAAAATATTAGCATCTTGCCTAGTATATATATATATATATATATATATATATATATATATATATATATATATATATATATATATATATATATATATATATATATATATATATATATATATATATATATATATAAAGTGGATTATTTGCATAATAAGAAAGAAAATACTGAAGGTCTCTGGATTATTCTAATAAAACACACACACACACACACACACACACACACACACACACATATATATATATATATATATATATATATATATATATATATATATATATATATATATATATATATATATATATATATATATATATATATATATATATAGCGTAAAATTAACCTAGGAGGAGATGAAAGGATTCATTGATGAATTTCATAAGGAGAAGCGATTCCCGTCTATTGTAACTGATTCAATTTAACCAATGATAACGATAAGAAGTCTCGAGTCTCTTTCTTCGTGATGCACAGCTATTAAGATGAATAAAGAGATGGAGACCAAATAAGATTTATATATATTTACTACGAGAACTACTACCGTTATTTTGCATACAAAATAACGGTATCGATTGTTATGAGATTTTTTTTTACTCAATTCCTCCAGACTAATCCTTATTTAATCCCTTAAAAATAGACAAAAAATATCAATATATGATTATATCGAATGTTTAAATAGTTGTAACTATAAAATTGTTGGTGGTTGTAAGTTTGGTGTTACAAACACCAATGAACCGATTTTTCTGCATTGTTGGAAGTAACTATTACTTCTTTCGCTGTGTTTCGCCAATTCCGAACCCTTCAGTAAGACCCTTTGTAGACTTGGAACTGAAGTGTTTAGTTGCAGTACCTGTGATGAAGACACTCTGCTGACGCTCATCTATACAAATAACTTCCCAGTACCAACTGATTTCGGGACAGATGATTACTGCATTGTTGAGTAACGATTAACGAAAGACTATAGCAATAAAGGTTCCAACATTAAAATATATTGCACCTCTTGTCCCATCACTGGTGCAAGAGTAATTATAATGTAGACCACAGTAAATACGGGTATCTATATATAGAAATCGTAATAACAATTATACAAATTATAATAATATAACTTTTCTAACACCAATATTATTTGTGAACACCGCAAAATATTACGACGACCACCACCATAAATACTCAATACTATCTCAAGTTATTGTGCAGTTATTCTCAGATTAGCACTCAATAACAATAATAATAATAATAATAATAATAATAATAATAATAATAATAATAATAATAATAATAATATACAAAAACAAGGGTTTATTCGACTTCATACGTTAAAGCTATAACTTATACATTCCTACCAAGCACTTTGATCAATACAATTGCACAGTTAAAACATAACCTATGTTAATGGTACTACTTTAATATACGTCTTATAATTTTAATAAACTTCACCTTAGCCAAACTGGTTCTAAGAATTATGTTTCCTTCTTCAAAGTTTGGTTGACACTAAAATTTCAAATTCATTTTTAAATTCAATCTGAAGTCTTGCTAAACTGCTAAATTTCTCGCAATTAATAAATACGATTTTCTTTAGCTGCTTGCGGATAAATTTTCAAGTGATAGTTTGCAAACAACAGTGGATTATATTTTTATAATTTTTCATCTGATAGCTTGTTAACTTGAAATAGTTTCATTCTTATCATTTCTGGTTTAATAAAAAAAAAAAAAAAACAGAACTGTGCTTCCTTACGAGCTTGTCAATTTTGGAAATAATTACGTCTCTTCTGCTACACTTGAAAAAAAAAAAAAATTTCAGTTATTTTCTTATTATAAAATAAATGGGTGAAGCTACTTATTAAATCAACATGTCATTCCTATTTTGAAAAACTTTATTGACATTTTTTTCACACTTGTCCCAACGAAATTCGTTAAGAGAATTTTTGTTGTGTATGATAAGAAGAGACTTCACTCATCGGAAAGGAAAGAGATATACTATAGTTCTTCCTTCAGCATCTACAAGGAGAGATTGAGTATTCACGTTTGACACTGTTTCTAATTATATTTCTCATTCCTAATATTAGTAAATCTTAAGGGAAACAAATTATATATTATTATTATTATTATTATTATTATTATTATTATTATTATTATTATTATTATTATTATTATTATTATTATTATTATTATTATTATTATTATTATTATTATTATTATTATTATTATTATTATTATTATTATTATTATTATTATTATTATTATTATTATGGATGAAGAAAGACCACGGTTCAGAGGAAATTGGTATTTAAGCAATGATACCAAACTCTACTATCAAAGACCACTAACTCCCTAACAATGATAGAGACAGGATTATTTGAAAAATGTTTTAACCCACCCTCTTTCCTGGGAGTCTTAAAACCCACATGATTTGATGTACTAAAACAGTGAATGTGCAACTGTATTTGTGAAATGTGTTGCATGTGTTAGGTAATGGGAGAGTAGTGGAGCGCTTATTAGACTTGAATTTAAGCATTCCACGCCTATGGTTGTAAGGTAGAGACTTATATATATATATATATATATATATATATATATATATATATATATATATATATATATATATATATATATATATATATATATATATATATATATATATATATATATATATATATATATATATATATATATATATATATATATATATATATATATATATATATATATATATATATATATATATATATATATATATATATATATATATATATATATATATATATATATATATATATATATATATATATATATTACTATATATTATGCGGATGTAATTTTGTGATGCGGATGCGGATGGGGATATATAGAATTTCCGAAGTGCGGATGCGGATGCGGATGCGGATTTGAATTTTCGAAAGTGCGGGTGCGGATGCGGATGTTGATAATTTTGCGGATGCGGATGCGGATGCGGATGTTGAATTTTGATGAGGATGCGGATCCATGCGGATGCGGATGCGGATGTTGAATTTTCTGCGGATATTGGGATAATATTATAATATATATATATAATATATATATATATATATATATATATATATATATATATTATATATATATATATATAATATATATATATATATTCACTATCACCTTTCCCACTTTCGTGAGGTGGTGCCCGCCACAATTCCCTTACAAACATAACTATTCTTACCTTTCAACGCTTTCACCACCTCCCTCCATCTCTGTCTCCACAAATCTTCTACCCTCGTCTAAACTCAAATTCCTTTCATCAAAATCACTCTCACTCC
>SEYY01012974.1:15000-16081 GCA_009176605.1 Armadillidium nasatum
TTTTCCCTTTATTTCTTAAGGCAAAATTTTGTTTGGTATACGTCCTGTTTGGTATAAGTCCAAGGATCTGGAACGAATTAATACCGGTATACCGATATATATATATATATATATATATATATATATATATATATATAGTATATATATATATATATATATATATATATATATATATATATATATATATATATATATATATATATATATATATATATATATATATATATATATATATATTATATAATATATATATAAATATATATATATATATATATAATTTGAATTAATGCAAGTAACAATGATGATAAAACAATGATGACATCCTCCTAAAGGTTTTATATTAATGGACGTCCACCAATGGGAATAATCTAATGGTAATATGAATTATCGATGATTTGTCTTAAATAAAAGTAACTGTGATGAAGTAAACTTTGGGTCAACCTGATATTATATTGATTATGCTGATTGTAAAGATATATGACATTGTTAATACTTGATAGAATGATGACCTCGAATGACAAAGGATTCTTGAAAGGATTTTGTTGAGAAGGAGTTGTTAATTTCTGTTTCATATATAGTCGATTTGACCTCACCTAAAATTGACCTCACACAAATACACCCTCTAACAAACACACACATATTGATAATGCACACATACACCTTCATACACAAGCAAGAAATTTAAAATATTTTAGACCTGAAGATGTTTTTTATGCTGAAACGTTGTCAGTTGGATTTTAAAACATGCATTGTTTATATGTATATATATATATATATATATATATATATATATATATATATATATATATATATATATATATATATATATATATATATATATATATATATATATATATATATATATATATAGGATAAATATTAAATGTAAAAGAGCCCCAGAGACTATTAACAGATTATCATTTAATTTTTAAAACATTCCCCCAGAAAATTTTCCTCTAACCCTCCCTCTTCCTCTAACTCTCCCCCTTCCCCCCTAGTATCAAAAGAACAAACAAACATTCACTAATTGCTTAAATGAACCAATGTTAAAATCATGTTTTTAATGTAGTAATCTCTGGGC
>SEYY01012975.1:0-5000 GCA_009176605.1 Armadillidium nasatum
GAGAGAGAGAGAGCAGTGGTTCAAAAATTTTTTTCAGTGTACAAAATAATTAAAACCTTTTTTTTTTTTTTTAAATAAATTTACCTCGTTAAAACAAAATTACTTTTAATGAGGAGAATTCCTGTTAGTCGATCACCAGAAGGTATACGTCTATGCCCTTTTATCCTAGCCCCGAATAATAATGGAGAATATTCTGTAGATAGTTCAAAAATAATTGATGCGTGTTTTAGACGCAATCGTCTAGTACTAAATACTTAAAGATTTTATCTTTTTTCGCAATTTGTTAAATATTATTATTATCTAAAGAAAATAATTAAGTTAATAGTAAGAATAAATTATAATTTTTCTCCAGTCATAATGAATGAAGGAATTATCGGAACGCTGTTGTGCATAGATATCCTACAACTGCATTTGGGAAAAGTCCCAGTTAATCCCATCAATTTAAACTGTGACTTACCTCCCCAAAATCAAGAGTGTTGTCCTTCTATGTAGAATTATTGTAGCTTCAGCTGGTTTAAGTGGCTACCTTTAGATGTTACTCCCTTCTACAGCCTTTTCTTAACATCATGATGGTAAAAAGTTAGTAAGAAATCTGTTTTAATTCAGCTATTGTCTCTCTTTTCATCTTCCTTTTCTTCTTTTTACACTCAATAGTTTATTTCTAAAATTTCCCACGTATAGTTCAACTTAAAGTTAAGTCGCACTGTTTTGATGCGAAATCTATGCACAGGAAATCCTGTATAAATTATTAATGTTTTACGTATATATATATATATAATATATATATATAATATATATATATATATATATATATATATATATATATATATATATATATATATATATATATATAATATATATATATATATACCACATAAACCGTGGAATAAAATTTATACTAACTGCTAATGGGATTCGAACCCTGACCTTTAATAATAATAATAATAATAATAATAATAATATATATATATATATATATATATATATATATATATATATATATATATATATATATATATATATATATATATATATTACTTAATGGGGATTCGAACCCTTACCTCTAAGACGGTTTCTTGATAATATTAAAGTTTCAATGAGGTCAGTTTTCGAATCCCCATTAGCAGTATATACAGTATATATATATATATATATATATATATATATATATATATATATATATATTAATATATATATATATATATATATATATATATATATATATATATATATATATATATATATATATATATATATATATATATATATATATTATTTTAACTATAAAAGATTTGTTTTAAGATAATTCTGGTGAATAATTTACAAATAACATAAAATGAATGATTATTATATTTCTTTGCTAACGCGTTTCGTCCACAAACTTCAGAGCTTGAGATTATAACAGTGGATGAATTTACATAAACAAATTACAATAAAATAAATTAACATTAATATAAGTTTATTAAATATTATAATTTATTTACACGAGTCTGACTGTATACGTCGACTTTTACTGGTTACGCTACCTATTGATTGACAGATGGGACATACCAACGTTTACCCTGTTATTTTAAATTCCGCACTCCTCATGTGAAGCTCAAAAACTAAATACCTACTTTATTCTTTCCATTAATATAATAAATCGGGTAATTATTTCTTAAGTTATTCTTTTCTTAGAATAGAGAGTTATTTTTAGATCCGTGGGAGGGAAATGTGTACAATTTATTAATAAAACAAAAGCTAATTTAGAATTTCTCAAATATTGTAAAATTAACCATAGCTACATCCAAATTTTTTTAGCATAAGACTATGACAAAAATCTTCCAAACAGTGAACTAACTCTAGACTTCAAATTTAAACTTCTTGATAATGAAATAAACCGAAAAAAAAGAAAAACAAATTAAAAGATAAAACAGGAGAAACTCTTGTAATTCTTAAGAAAGCAACTGATTATTTTTATTATTTACTCACTAATATTATTTATAAGTCGTGAGCTTCATGAACTAGAAGAAGACATCCATTTTAGACATATCTCAAAATCACAAAACCTCCATAATAGTGAATTCATTCTAAAAGAAGATAAGTCATTTATCACCAACCTCTCTCTATGTATGAATTAAATACCCATGAAGCTCACCTACTTAACAAAAGATTGAATTTTGGTTTTAAAACAAAATCTAACAAAATTAATTAATGTATCGAAGTTGAAAAACTCTATAGTAATATTTTCTAGAAACAATAAATATTAAAGAACGTTACAATTGAAAATCACAAGAATGCCTTAAAACCAAATTAAAACTTTTTCATTTTCGTTTCTTAGAAAAAATTCACACGACAGTAATCTTACTGAAGAAAATACGGAAGCAATCTACACACTAAAAAACAATAATGATAAAATTATCAAACTATCAGATAAAGGAGAAGGTATAGTAATAATGAATAGACCAAGTTATGAGAGTACACTGCAAAACATCGTTAATGACACCAACAAATTTACTTCTACTTCCCCAAATATAAATAATATTACCAAAAACAAGATTAATAAAATAGCCTATGAAATTAAACAAAAAATTAAGAGAACAGGATATTATAATGTTGGTCACATCTACGGACTCCCTAAAATACATTAAAACTCGAAAGACCCTTTCCTACATCCAGTAGTATCTATGTGTGGAACAGTTACGCATGACAATGATTTTTATCTGTATATTCTGTCCATATTTGAAAACTCCATTGTTTCCCCCTTAAGGCATCGACTCCACCACAACATCCCTCCATCTTTTTATATACATATATATATATATATATATATATATATATATATATATATATATAATATATATATATATATATATATATATATATATATATATATATATATATATATTTTTTTTTTTTTTTTTTTTTTTTTTTTTTTTTTTTTTTTTTTTTTTATTAAAAAAAAATTTGTACTTAAAGGATGCTTGTTTGGACGCCTCTGAGCAATGCTTTTATTCCTCAGTAATTTAAAGGAAGCTTCTCAAATTATCATAATTTAGGTTTTTAAAAAATTTATGTTTGTAAAATTTCATTCGAAACAAAATAATATAAAGCTTTCATTTTATATATATATATATATATATATATATATATAATATATATATATATATATATATATATATATATATATATCTATATATATATATATATATATATATATATATATATATATATATATATATATATATATATTATATATTAACTCATTAGCTTTTAATATATTATATACTACATATATATATATATATATATATATATTATATATATATATATAATATATATATATATATATATAATATATATATATATAATACTTTACAGTATTTTATTTTTTATTATTGTTATTTTTATTATTATTATTATATTATTATTATTATTATTATTATTATTATTATGCAAAAAACCTTATCTTGTGTCATTTAACCATGCTCAAACAATCAAATTTAAATACCATTTGTTTAAGTTAAATATTTTATTTTTCTTTTTTTTCTTTTTTTTTTTTTCATTACATGAGAAAGACGCCAAGGAAAAGGATAACGACTTGCTGTCATCATAAATTAAAAAATGCTATTTTTTTATACGAGTATATATATATATATATAATATATATATATATATATATATATATATATATATATATATATATAATATATATATTATATTAATGAAATCCAAATAAAGATATGATTAAAATTTCAGTTTCTTATAAAGTATAATAAAAATATAAAGTATGAGACAAGTCACTGGACAAGATTATGCACCTATTATAGATCCAATGTTTGTTTGATCTGTGCTTTCATCAACTTCAGATCTAAAAGAGAAGATATAATAAATGAAACATTATTAAAATATTGGTATTAATTTTAAGTGATAATTCTACTTTCCAAATTTGTTTGTATTTAAAGTTGTGTAATAACATTTTGGAGATGAAAATATTGATGGATAACTAGAAAATGAAAATTTCATTGTAAGAGCAATTTTTTTTCCTAAGTAATTATAAAATAATAATTAATAACTTTATTAAAATTAAAAATAAATATATATACTGGAGTGAAGGAAGAAATAAAAGTGATCAAATTGATTCGTTTTGAGAAAGAGAAATTGAAAAAACATTTCAGAATAAAGACAAGTGTTTAAAATATACTAAGACATAGCATCAATGCCCTTTACTTATATTATTTCACTGCAAAAACTGTCTTAACGAATCGTTGTGACAAATAGAAAAAACGTTACAACACATTTTTTGAATTATTTTCTTATTAAAAAATAAATTGATGAAGTGACTTTCTTATGCTTAACATGTCTTTTCTCTATTAAAAAATTTACTGTGATATTTTTGCCACTTGTCCCAACGATTCGTTAGGACAATTTTTGCAGTCTTGCAACAGCTAAACTAAAAGCATTGAAAACTAAATCTAAGAGAAGCTTAATCTTTTCGAGAACTCTGGGAGAAAGTGTTTAGGTGTTAGGGGGAAGAAGAAGCCATTTCCACTGACAGGATAAAAATCCTTCGTTTGACTGTAAAATAAATAGAAAAAGGATTCCAAAAACTATTACGAGAAACAATGAACTTATGTCCTCAAGGGGCTTTAATGGGCAGATAGAAGATGCAGACTCACTGACAGTGTAAAAACAGCCTCCTGGGAGGTAATATATAATATATATATATATATAATATATATATATATATATATATATATATATATATATATATATATATATATATATATATATATATATATATATATATATATATATATATATATATATATATAATATTATATATATTATATAATTTGTTAGGACAAACAACCTTTTTGAAATGCAAAATATATATTTCCTTTTTTTTTTTTAAAAAAAAAAAAAAAAAAAAAAAAAAAAAAAAAACCTTTCCGCCATGTCAAGCACGAGACCTTCGAAAGTTTGATTTGAGGCGGTGTTTGACCGAAGTTCTTACTTAA
>SEYY01012975.1:27500-30000 GCA_009176605.1 Armadillidium nasatum
TATATATATATATATATATATATATATATATATATATATATATATATATATATATATATATATATATATATATATATATATATATATATATATATATATATATACAGTTTACTATCAATCACGGCAGAGCCCTTTTCAAGGATGAAATAGATATAAAAGAGAAAAGAGAAAGAATCCCACCCAGGGCCGAGCCTAGCGCACATCTCTCAGGTGGAGGCTTACCGAAGCCTTGAAGAGAGGAAGATTAAATGCAGCTAGAAAAATAGATGATGGTAGGTAGTTCCACAGAACTGAAGTAGATGAAAAAAGAAGGCGCTACAACGAGCTGTTACGAGCTTCTGTTACGAGGGCGAGGTAATGGTGGTGGAATGCGAGAGACCAATTCTCTCGAATTCACTTTTTATTGTAGTACCTTTAGAAAAGAAATAGCACACCAACGTTTCGTCTCAGAGATTGAAGGTCAAGAGAGTTTGAAAGTAAAGAACAGTTTATTAATATTTTTGCCTTATGCTTAAATCTATCCAAAAGAGTAGGTGAACCGTAGTCCAGCACCCCCCTCTCCTAAATGTGTGAACATAAATGTAAGACCCTTATATAATTGGAGTAATTGCTCAGAGGGAAAAAATTATTGCAACCTGAATAGTATTTACAGCCTCTTTGAGGCCCCTTTAGCAACCATTGTAATATGTGGTTTAAAGGATAATTTTTTGTTTATGCTTAGAACAAGAATGTTAATGTTATTTACAGCTGAGACGGGATAGATGGCTAAATTTCTTCTGGATCGGTTGAACATATGCGCGCTTCCGGCACTGAGGATAAATATAAGTGTCAAGGCATAGAGAGTAGAGTTGAATGAGGACAGGAGCCAACTCAGAAGCATACCACCTCAGAGCACGGGGAGTAATGCCACCTTAGAGGAGAAGGAGTAGGAAAAGGGATGAAGGGATGCCAAAATCGTCCAGGATGGAATTAGATGAAAAAAGGAAGCTGAAGAGATATGCCTTTTCAGAATGAGTATTATCTACATCATCGATATCCAAACTTTTTGATTGCATACCCCTAAGAAGGAAATAATTATAAGTTGAACTCCTTATAATATTTTATATATATATATATATATATATATATATATATATATATATATATATATATATATATATATTATATATATATATATATATATATATATATATATATTTATATATATATATATATATATATATATATATATATATATATATATATATATATATATATATATATATATTATATATAATATATATATATAATATATATATATATAATATATATATATATATATATATATATATATATATATATATATATATATATATATATATATATATATATATATATATATATATATATATATATATATATATATATATATATATATATATATATTTTATTTATATTTATTTCACTATCACCTTTCCCACTTTCGTGGGGTGGTGCCCGCCACAATTCCCTCACAAACATACCCATTCTTACCTTTCAACCCCTTTCACCACCGCTCTCCATCTCACTCTGTCCTCCGCAAGTCTTCTACCCTCTTCTAAACTCAAATTCCTTCCACCCAAAATCTCTCTTTCTCCATCCATCCATCTCCACTTTGGCCTTCCCCTCCCCTAACACCATCCACCTCCGATCTAAGTACCTTGCCTACCATTCTGTCCTCATTCATTTTACACATATGTCCAAACCATTTTAGCACACTCTCCTCCGCTCTAACAACTAAACCCCTCTTCCATTTACACATCTCCCTTATTCTTTCATTTCTAATCCTATCAATCCTTCTCAATTTACATATCGCTCTCAAACCTTTCATCTCAAAGACATTCAAACTTTTCCTCGCTCGAGCACTTATCATCCATGTTTCACACCCATACATTACTGAAGGTAAACACATACATTCAAACATTCTTATCTTTATTTCTTTCGGAATTTTTCCTTTCTTCCATACTTCTCTTAGATCCCCCAACACTTTCATTCCTTCTACCACTCTATTCTTTTTTCCTTTTTCCATCCCACCCTTACCTTCCATCAACATTCCTAGATATTTGAATTCATTCACCTCCTCAAGTTTCCTTCCTCCCACTTCTACACCCCCCATTCCTCCTCCCACATCTCTTCATTTCATATATATATATAATATATATATATATATATATATATATATATATATATATATATATATATATATATATATATATATATATATATATATATATATATATATATTATATATATATATATTATATATATATATATATATATATATATATATATATATATATATATATATATTATATATATATATATATATATATATATATATATATATATATATATATATATATATATATATATATATATATATATTATATATATTACACTTACATATATGGAAATTTAATGTCTTTTTCTAAATATATTAGACAACAATCTTGCTGTTGTTACAAGGAAATTCAATACACGT
>SEYY01012976.1:0-2500 GCA_009176605.1 Armadillidium nasatum
TATATATATATATATATATATATATATATATATATATATTATATTATATATATATATATATATATATATATATATATATATATATATATATATATATATATAATATATATATATATATATATATATTATATATATATATATATATATATATATATGTATATATATATTAGATGGCATCCGCATCCGCGGATGTTATCCTCTTAAAAATTAACATCCGGATCCGCATCCGCATTTTCGAAAATTTAACATCCGCATCCGCATCCGCACCGCACTTTTCCAAAATTCGACATCCGCATCTGCATCCGCAAATTAGAAAATATGACATCCGATCCATCACTAATATATATATATATATATATATATATATATATATATATATATATATATATATATATATATATATATATATATATATATATATATATATATATATATATATATATATATATATATATATATATATATATATATATATATATATATATATATAAAGACGTCTCTTTCTGATCCCTCAAAAACTTAACACTAGGAAGGCGTACGTTCCTAATGGTATCCTTCCTGTAGTTCTCAAAACTTATGCTTCAGAGCTTGCACCCTTCCTTGGTAAACTATTTCGTGCATTTCTTTTCTTTACTTCTTAACCTTCCCTTCTTACTGGAAACGTGAGCTCATTCAGCCTGTGCCGAAAAGGGGGACCCCTCTCAACCCTCTAACTATCGTCTCAAATTTCTTTAAAGAATATTGCTATGAACAATTGCTATGAACAATCCACAATGAAAGAATAAGGGAGATGTATAAATGGAAGAAGGGTGTAATTGATAGAGAGGAGGAGGAGGGTATGCTAAGATGGTTTGGACTTACGTGTAGAATGAATGAGGACAGAATGGTGGGCAAGGTACTTAGATACGATGTGGATAGGGGTAGGGGGAAGGGAAGGCCGAAGTGGAGATGGATGGATGGAGTGAGAGATTTTATGATGGAAGTAATTTGAGTTTAGAAGAGGGTAGAAGATTTGTGGAGACAGAGATGGAGGGTGGTGGTGAAAGGGTTGAAAGGTAAGGATAGGTATGTTTTTAAGGGAATTGTGGTGGGCACCACCTCACGAAAGTGGGATAGGTGATAATGATATATATATATATATATATATATATATATATATATATATATATATATATATATATATATATATATATATATATATATATATATATATATATATATATATATATATATATATAGTGATGGCATACGCATTCGTATATTCATCAAAATTAACATCCGCTCCGCATCCGCATCCGCATCCATCACCTAATAATGTAGGTAAGATTTCACGATCTAACAAGAAAAATTAATCTAATATCATAATTTTTTACCTTTATTACTAAATGAACCACTTTCAAGACTTCAAATAACCTTACACTCAACACCTAACTCAATATAAACAGACTAACCTAAAACATTTCAATAAATTAAGTTTTTAAAAACTTAGAAATTTCCTGAAAATATGCAACCGAACGAACAAGTAGATTGCCTATGAGTATTTTTCGTTTAACATGATCTAGCATTTCATCGGAGACATCTGCTATATGACATTTTAAGACATCACGTGGGTTGACACCTCCCACGACATCGCTTATTATGTTTTCAAATATCCAACCTAACCTGAACATCAATTTTAAAGAACTAAGTGAATATTAGTAAATTATAATAAATACTTTTCCTGACAATGGGAAACAATAGAGTGAAATATAATATATAAATATCCTATATGAAATGCAAATAATTCTAGTGTCGCCACCTAATAACTTTATTTTATAGAGGCCTATGTTAAACTACGCACTTTCGATGGGTGCCAGATTTAGCTACCTCGAAAAAATCCGGCAACCTAAGCCAAACAGGATTTTGATTTGCAATACAAATCACGCCTCTCAAATTGACATCACGCATTTTATTGACACCATTTTGGGGGTTTAACCCATTGAAATTGGCCTCAAGACTGGGGAAGGTCCCCCGCGGGGGCCCCGTGAACCCCCAAAAATGGTATCAGGAAGTTGACTGAGTTGGCAAAATCGCTGTGCTCACCTCACTCTCTTTCCTGACCATTTTCTTTGCTGTTCAGTCCGGCTGAAATTGGCTCGAATCTGGGGGGCGGTCCGGTGGTCCAGGGGTCCGCTTGGGTCCGTGAACCGTCAAAAAAAATGTCAGGAAGGTCCCTGAGAATGCGGGATTGCGCGTAAATGCAGAAAAGACTGTTAGGAAATATATATATATATATATATATATATATATATATATATATATATATATATATATATATATATATATATATATATATATATATATATATATATATATATATATATATATATATATATATATATAAACAAAAGAAATGTAAGTATTTTGAAATTATTTTCGATAATAGTAAAAAGTAATAATAATAATAATAATAATAAATAATAATAATAATATAATAATTATTATTTGTTTCATTATTGTT
>SEYY01012976.1:10000-15000 GCA_009176605.1 Armadillidium nasatum
GTTATCACACAAACATTTTTTATCTACTCCTGTTGGACCTGTTCATGGGATTTCTCGATTGACTGTACCGTGTTTCGGATCTCGGATAATTCGGGGTTCGAAGGGGTTCCCTCTTTATAATCATTTTCTAGTATATTTATTCTAGTTTTCAGATCTTGAATCTCTTCGTCTTTCTGTTGCCCAGACTGGGTAAATTAATTTTTAAGGAATTCAACTTCTTCCTTTAAGTTTCTGAATTAATGTTAAAGTGGGAATAAAGTAAGGGAAAGAAGGTAGATAAAAAGGTATTTTCCTGACTGGCAGAGAAATTCTGTCAGGTGTTGCTTCTTCTTCAGAGTGTTTTTTTTTTTTTTTTTTAATTCTTATTGTTTTTGCTTGCGTTCTTTCGCTATTTCTAATATTCATCTTTATAACAAGTTAGATTGGTGATCTTTTACAGCACTTAAAATTCTTTATGTAATTATATACCTAAATTTGATCGTTAATAAGGCAGAAAATTTTTACTTAGAGAAACACGTCCATACTCTGTGAGAGTCAGACTAAAATAATTTTTTTCCATATTTCCATGTTCCCATGACGTTAGCCAAATACCTAAAATCAACATCAACACTAGTCTAAAAGTTAAATTTGTTGGTCTGTATAACCCTTTCAAGTTTAACTATTTCGAATGAGCATGTATTATTATTATTATTAGTATTATTATTATTATTATTATTATTATTATTATTATTATTATTATTATTATTTTTATTATTATTATTACACTTAGGAAAATTTGCGTATGCACACCCTTATTTAGGAAGGACCGTAATGCAAAAAGGAATAACGGAAAAAGAAGTTGAACAGATTATAACAACTGGAGTTGATTTCTACACAAACCAAATTTGCTTTTACATGCAGAAACATTCTAAATTTCAGAAGATAATCAATCATTAGTAAGAAACTTTTATTTCACTTCTTCGAATAATGTGAATTATTTTTGAGTTAATATTATTTTTTATTGTAATTCGAATTATTATTGCTTATTTTACTATTGTTTACTTTTTTATTATCTGTTATTATTATTATTATTATTATTATTATTATTATTATTATTATTATTATTATTATTATTATTATTATTATTATTATATATTATTATTATTATTATATTAGCACTATCATTTTTGTTATTATTATTATTATTATTATTATTATTATTTTATTAGTATTATCATTTTTGTTATATATTATTATTATTATTATTATTATTATTATTATTATTATTATTATTATTATTATTATTATTATTATTATTATTATTATTATTATCATCATTATCATCATTATTATTATTATTATTATTATATTATTATTATTATTAATATTATTATTATTATTGTTATTATTATTATAAATAAAATTCATTATCTAAAAATATTTTCCTTTCAGTCTGTTAAAAATGATTATTCTGGAGTGATTCATCGACTCTTTTTGAAGTATTATCCAATAATCGACACAACACCTGATCAAGATTATCCCAGACCAGGAATTCAAGAGGTTAGTTAAAAAAAAAAAAAAAAAAAAAAAAAAAAAAAAACAAAAAAAACAATGTTTTTTTTTTTTTTTTTCCGTTTATTTATTCTTTTAAATTAATTGATATATTTCTCGTAAAATTATAAAATTACTTTATTAGTAATAATAATAATAATAATAATAATAATAATAATAATAATAATAATAATAATAATAATAATAATAATGATAAAAATAACAATAATAATAATAATAATAATAATAATAATAATAATAATAATAATAATAATAATAATAATAATAATATAAATAATAATAATAATAATAATAATAATAATAATAATAATAATAATAATAATAATAATAATAATAATAATAACAATAACAATAACAATAATAATAATAATAATAATAATAATAATAATAATAATAATAATAATAATAATAATAATAATAATAATAATAATAATAATAATAATAATAATAATAATAAAAATAATAATAATAATATTAATTATATGCAATCTTTATTGTTTATTCATTTTATTAGTTACAGATTTAATAAAACAAAATTCGATTTTTTTTCTTTTTAAAATTCACAATTTCCTGGCAAAGCCCTATTCGAGGGGATGAATATTCTAGGTAGAATATATCTAGGATCTCCAAGGGGAATCGAACCGGCGCCTTCAAACACTTGGGCCAATTAATCTACCGTTTAAACTTTATATGTATATGTAAACTAAGGTAAACTTTATATGTATTAATATGAAACTAAATGGGGCTTCTGGGGGAATGAATTCGTCCTTTAAGCCCATTAAATTAACACATAATAAATATCAATCATTAATAAAATGAAGTTTAAAATCTATAATCAAACTTTGGATTCATTAATTATTTTTTAAAGTTGTAATCTTTACCTAATCTACTTCCTTGAAAATAATAATAATAATGATAATAATAATAATAATAATAATAATAATAATAATAATAATAATAATAATAATAATAATAATATCAATAAAAAATAATGCCTAACAATAATAACAGTGTCTGTAACCTAATACTTATTACAGTAATGAAGATATCAAATAATAATTTGAATTAGAATACGATGACCATAATAATAATGAATGATTATAAAAATAAATAATAATAATTATTATAACTAAGATGATAACGATCATGACAATAATAATAACCATGATAATTATCATAAACATATAATGATAAAAATAACAATAATGATAATAATAATAGTAATAATAGAAACATTGATGATAATAATAAAAATAAAATAATTATAATAATAACAATAATTAAAATAATTACAGTAACAACGTAAACAATAGCAACAATAATAATAATAATTATTATTATAAGAACAATAATTATAATAATAAAAGCGACAACAACAAGAGCAATAATAGGAATATTAATAATTCATTCATTCATTCATAAAGTTTTATTCAGGAATTGGAACATTTACAGGTTTAAGGTTTAAAAGTAGGTCATACTCTACTACAATAATAGTAATCTTAATAATAATATCGTGGCTGTCCAGTTCTCTGAAAATGGGCTGCTAGGGGAAAACACTGTGGTTTCCTTTGAGTCCAAATGTTTAATACATCAATATATATATATATATATATATATATATATATATATATATATATATATATATATATATATATATATATATATATATATATATATATATATATATATATATATATATATATATATATATATATATATATATATATATATATATATATATATTACTTTATTTAGTACAGGTTAAGGAAATACTGATCATACAAGTAACAATAACAATGATGTTACTTATGATGTTTACTATGATAATACTGGTAATAATAATAGTAATGATGATTTATTCTTTAAAGATAATAATAGTAATAAGAATAATAATGTCAATAAGAATAATATAATAACGAGAGTAATAATAATAATAATAATAATAATAATAATAATAATAATAATAATGATAATAATAATAATAATAATAATAATAATAATAATAATAATAATAATAATAATAATAATAATAATAATATCAATAACGATATTAATAGTAATAACAACAATAATAAATACTAATAATATTAATAGGAATAAAAATTGTAATCTATAAATTGTAATCTATTTTTCAATAACAGGACAATGTCAGCAACAATGATGGATAATAATGATTATTATATTAACAATAAACAATAATAATATTGATAATAATAATCGTGTTAATAATTGCAATGACGGAAGTGGTATTTGCGGTTGCTGTAGAGTGTTAGCTTTTAATAATATTAATAATAATAATAAAGATAATAATCCAACTGATAAAAATAATAATGGTTTACATAATAACAAAAGTAGTAAAACAAACAATAGTAATAATAAATAATATCTAATAATAAAACTAATAATAATAATACTAGGAATAGTAACAATTAAAATAGTAATTGTTATAATGATAATAATAATAATAATAATAATAATAATAATAATAATAATAATAATAATAATAATAATAATAATGATAATAAATAATAATAATAATAATAATAATAATAATAATAATAATAATAATAATAATAATAATAATAATAATAATAATAATAATAATAATAATAATAATAATAATAATAATAATAATAATAATAATAATAAACTTTAATCTTTAATCTTTATTAATTTTTTCAGTTATAAAATTACATATACAAATATCGTGTAATTTACATACTTTGATACTAAACTGAAATGTGCTTCTGGGGAGACGAATTCGTTCTTTGAGCCCATTAAAATTATAAAAAATAGGATACATTATATAATATTCTGAATTTTGAATATTGTAAATTTTATAATAATTAGTTTTATAATATAGAAAAAAAAGGAAAAAGCTATTACTATTAACAATTAAACACTGAAATAACTGTAGGCTAACAATTATTACAGCGATAAAAATAATAATAATGATTATATTATTAATAATAATAATAATAATAATAATAATAATAATAATAATAATAATAATAATAATAATAATAATAATAATAATAATAATTATAATAATAGTAGTAGTAGAAATAATGTATAATAATGATAATACTAATACGAATAATAATAATAATAATAATAATAATAATAATAATAATAATAATAATAATAATAATAATAATAATAATAATAATAATAATTATAATAAAAACAATAATAATAATAATAATAATAATTAAAAAAAAAAAAAAAAAAAAAAAAAAAAAAAATAATAAAATTATAATAATAATAAATACGAAGTAATAATAAAATAAGAATAATAACAGTAGAATAATAATAATAATAATAATAATGATAATAATAATAATTCAATTCAATTCGAACAGTTTTTTCAGAAAAAAGTACAAATAAAAGTTTGAACTATTACATACAAAAGGTCCTATACTGTTAAATACAATAATAAGGATAATAGG